>CAEGAD010034947.1:0-11741 GCA_903067055.1 Poeciliopsis paucimaculata | reverse complement strand
AGGCCGAGACCTGGTTCAGTCCTGGCAATGAATTTAGTTGTCACATCAAATTCTTTAATGGAAATGACTACACAAACCACACAGAATCCATTAACAGTACGTTACTTTCACAAAACAATCCTCCTTTAGTGACTTTTTATGTTTCAGGTTTAGTAATGGTGTCGTCTTCTTTTTCTGTGTATTTCAGCAAATGAAACGGACAAAGGGATGACACGAGGTAAAAAAAAAATGTAAAAAACAAACACTATGCATTTCTATGCTCAAACAGGTGAATCTGGTGCTAACAGGTCGGCCATTAGCCTCCGCAGCTCTAACGTTTCCTGATCTGCCCAACAGAGAAATATTTGAAAATCACCCAGAACGCCAAACTGTCCTACAGCGCCCTGATCCTGAAGAGCTGCCTCTACGCCACCTTGGTCTGCTTTCTGGTCTGGAAGCTTCAGGTCTGTCCTGCAGAGTCTGCAGCTTTATCATCTCCCTTAGTTATAAAGAGATGAATGTTAGCAACTGGGTATCAATGTGTGATTAAGTATGTTGTTTTTTTTTTGTTCTCGTTTTTCAGAGTTCACCAAGAAAACAGAAGAAGTGAGCGCTGAACTGACGCCTGAGCAAAATAACAATCTTCAGGAGAAACTCTTTAAATAAACTCTGTAAATAAAATCTCCAGAACACACAGTTTTTCTCTGTGTGTTTGTGCTTTATTTGATTTGATCTGGTGTGCTGTATTATTCGATTCTAAATGTTGTGATTAGTCTGAAAAACAGAGATTGTCGTCATATTGTCAACTTTTTTTTTTTGCCCGTAAATAATCCTTTGGCAAAAAATCAAACAAACAAACAAACAAAAAAAAAACAAACAAACTACCACCTCTTTTTGACAAAAAGTGACTTTACCGAGTCATTTTACCACGGTGATGATAAAGTGCTCCGTAAAGATTCCTTGACTTGACTTTAAAAGAGCTGAAAAATCTTCTAAATCCACATAACATCTGCATATATTCTCATTTAACTGTAAAAGTGCTTATGTTTCATATCGCTGGTTTTTGTGAAGATTTTTTTTTTTATTATTTTACTACTTTCCCAATAAAGATGTATAAACTACATATTAGAATTAGCATCTTTGTCATTATTTTTTGCATTTTCCACACATCTCAGCACTTATTACAATTTCAGATGTGTTTTCTGGAAACTCGTTCATTTTTACCATTACAAAGTTGAAACAACTCAACTCAGGTTTGAGTCATAAGGTTTTCCACGAGTTTTTTTTTCTCCCCATTTTTAATCTTTTAAAAGGTTAAAAAAAAAAAAAAAAAGAAGCTACATTAAAGGACATGGAATGATTAACACAGTTTTGGCTTTACTTTCATAGTACTATCTTTTTTTTTTTTAATCCTCTCTGCATGAACAAAGAGAGATGGTTGTCACGGTTTCCACCCTCCGGCTCTTTGTCAGTGAGCGCTCTACATGTGAGAACAGGAAGTCGGGGGTTCTGATCCGAGCAGAGAAGCAGGTCAGAGCTGCTGCAGAAGTGGCAGGATGCGGTCACATGGCAGCGCCGCCTCTGTGCTGAGAAGCGACCGAGGTAAAACCTTCGGCCTTCACCGCAGCATCCGGCTCTGCCATTGCACCTGCATCAACCCCCCCCTACCCCCATCTGAGCCAAACAGCCTCCATTTCTGTGTCAACTGAAGCTAAAGAACCGAACGTGCGTCTAACAACAAACAACAGCTGCTTACTGTGATCTGGAGCAGAACGTTTGCAGTTAAGAGCCTTTATGTTGAGGGAAGCTCTGTTTAATTTTCTGTCTCAAAACGCACCTGCTCAAAAACAAACAAAAAAGAATGAATGTTTATAGCAATTGCAACTTTTTGCACTAGTTACCTTCTTTATATAAAAAAGAATTTATAGAAAGACAAAAGAAGAACTTAAATTTAATGCAAATTTCTTCGTTTTGTTCAATTTCTCTGACAATCTTGTTTTTATTCACCCAGTTAGACAAACAGGAAACGGCAACTGTGAATCAGAACCAGCCTGAGTGTTGATAGCATCTGAGTTTTGATCATATTTCTGCTCCTCCTTTAAAAACACACACACACATATATATTCTTTAATACATATATTAAAGGATGCACACAGATAAATTCCCAAATTTTAATTTTTTTATTCTAATGTCACAAATCCGCAAGTAAAAAAGTTCTCATTTAATGTCACAATGTTGAAATGTCTTAACTAGTGTAAAAACAGCTGTTGCTAAAATCCCTGACTGAATAAGTTATCCATTTTAACTAAAATTGTCCTAATGTTTTCTGAACAGACTGTTGTTGAAAATCAGATTTTGTTCTCAACTTGTCTGGTTAAATAAATGTTAAGCGAGATACATAAAAATCCAACAAGCGGATTCAGTCATTTTATCGATCCAAACAGAGGAGCTGGTGGTTACAGATGGAATATAAAATAACTTTTTTTTTAAATGTCAGAATTTTCAGTGGTTTATCACTTCTACACTCAGAGCTGTTTGTAAAAAGTGAAGAAATCTTCAGGGTAGTCAGACAAAACCCTCAGCTTTTGCTAATTCGGCGATTTAAAACTATCTGTAGGAAACAATGTGATAGTAGTAGACGTTCAAGAGACTGTTGGGAAGTTAGTCGCCATTTCTCAGCCGAACCAATGTTTGATTTCTGACGTTGGAGCTGCAAACGTCAGAACATCCTGTTAGCTGAAGCTCAACAGGAATAACAGGATGTCGTTACCAGCAGCTTTATCCAACATTCATGTTTGTTGTAACGGGAACGTTGGTCAAACTGCATCGGACCATAAGGACATTAACAGTTTCGGTTCATGTTGTTTAAAACAGCTGACATCACTTAAACCTGAAGCATCTGTCTGACTTACTGTCTGCAACCAACAAAATGTGACATCTGTGTGTCTGCAGGAAAAATAGTTCTGATCAGAATCTGTTCAGAAACTAGTCATTTAAAAAGATGTACATGAAAGCCGCTTCTGTCAATGAATTATTCAACAAATATAGTATGTTTAGTAATAAACATGCATGATTTTGAACAAACCAATAAAAATAAAAAAGACCCAATTGTATTGAAATCAAAGGTGGGTGATTTTGGTAGCGTTTTCCCAATAAGATTAGAGAAGATAAATAATACATAAAATAATTTAAGAGGGGGTTTTTACACATTTTTACTTTGGTTACCAACAAGTTTAGGGACAAAGTCATTTCAGCCAGCAGTTGGAAACATTTGTCACGTTTAGCGACCCCTGGCGGTACAAACTGTGTCTTGCATCACAGAGTGGTTCTCAAACTTCAAATCAGTTCAATTTTTAAACATAAAAATAAAAAAATTATTAAGAGGAGAGTGAATTGAGACATAAACAGCATTAAACGTTGTTAACCAAATATAACTGTATTAGTTAATATAGCCATATTAAAAAAAAATTGTTCTACTTATAAGTGTAGATTCCTAATATGAATTTTAGGCATATACTTAGGGATGGTAGAATTTAAAAACATTACTGTACATAATAGTAAATCAACCCATTTTCCAGTCTCATATGTATTTTTAAAAGGGCTAAAATTACAACTTTCTGACTCTACTCTGTTATTACTGCATTTCAATTACAACCTAAAGTAAAATAAGAAATAATAAAATCCACATGTTCATGTTCCGACCAATAGATGGTGGAATTCATCAGCAGGCATCTCGATCGTGTTGATATTGGAATTTTATGAAAACACGATGTCAAAGATCTGGGACTGTTGATGTAATTAACCTACATCAAATGGATAAACTACTATAAAAGATTATGTTCTAGAGCTAAATAGATAAAAATCATTTTCAGAAACAGGTAAGCGCGCCATCTGCTGGCTGAACCGGGAATTCAGCTGTCAGTCAATCAGCTAAAAATCTCTGAACTTTGATTTTTTTTTTTTAAGACACTTTTGTAGATATAAAAAAGTGACATGGTAGAATTTACTGCACCTGAAGTACACATGTGACCTGTGCCTAAATATTATGCAAACCAGTTGTCATTGTTGTCAAACTTAATACTGTTGTGATCTGGAAAGAAACACACGTGTGATTTTCTGAATTTAAAAAAATCGGAACATTTTAAGGTCAAAATATTAAATCTGATATTGTGACTTTGGTGATCAAACAATTCATATAATGTGTTTGTTTTTTTCTACGTGTTGCATGTGAAACAATTTGGTTCCGTGTTCTGTAGAGGGCTGTACCAAGTTCTCAGTGCAATAGTCGAATAAAAGGCAGGTTAAAAACACACACGCACGCACGCACACACACACACACACAAAATTGTGTCATACGGTGATACAGTGATGTCATACATGACTCTCCCTCCTGCAGCTCATAACTACTGAACACTATGATCACCATGAAACATGAAGACCAGAGCTTCACATGGCTTCTTCACTTTATCGGTCTTTCTGCTCTGGATATCAGGTAAATAAAAATCCATCCATTAAATTAGGTTTCATGCTTGAATCAGAGCTCTGTGTTTATGCGGGTTTTTTTTCAGGTCACATTTTATCTAAAAAAAAACCCCACAAAAAACATAGAAAACAAGAAAAAATAAATTATTATGATGGCATATTAGGGCTGTTTTAGATTGGCAGAGTAAATAATAATAATAATAATAATAATAAAAAACTTTAAAAAAACCAAGAATTTATGAGATTCAAAAGTCAAATTTGCTGGAAAAAAAGAGAAATTTTTGCATTTTGAAAAGTCAAACATTTTTTGACTTTAGAAAATTTCCTGAGTTTCAAAAGTTGAAAATTTGTGACTTTTCAAAGAGAAATATTCCAAATGTTTTTCAAGATCATTTTCGAGATCTCAAAATTGTTCTTTTTCTTTGGCGGAAATTCACTCCTCCCCCCCGCTCCCCCTCATGGGCCCCCGTAGCTCTCACGTTGACGCTCTGTTTCCCCCCCCCCCAGCCCGTCCCGCCAGCGGCCAGGCGGTGTCCCAGACTCCAACGCTGTGGACAAACCGGGACGCGGACGCCACGATGCAGTGCAGCCACACGAAGGGCAGCACGTACCGCCTGATGTACTGGTACCGGCAGCTGCCGGATGAGAACATGAAGCTCGTCGTTTTTACCACGGCGTACAGCACGCCGGAGTACGAGCCGGGCTTCGCGGAGGACAAGTTTCCGACGCAGAAGAAGAACGCGGAGACTGGCTCTCTGACAGTGAGGAAGGTGAAGCCTGAAGATGGAGGAGTGTATTTCTGTTCTGTCAGTGAGACACAGTGACGCAGCTGATTAAAGAGCCGAACAAAAACCCGGCTGAGACCCAGGGAACGGAACATATTGGTTTGAGCTGACTGTAGAGGGCGCTATAGACCACACTACACCTGACTAATACCTCCCAGGTGAGGTAACTGACTAGCATGGGTTTATTTTGACTGTATATGTCTCTATATGCTATCAAATATGCATTACTGCTAATAAAAGTCAACGTGACAAAATTGATCAAGTTGGTCAGATATGAATGCTTTTGTAAGATTGTGATCTGTGCTTTATTTTTTCAGATTTTACTTTATTTGGCTGCTGAAGTTGTTTCTTTTTGAAGAATGAAATCCATAACAAAAGTTGTATTGTGGAACAAATTTAACCTTCAGGATGCAATGGGCTAAAAAGCATGCTTTGTGTTTTTATTGTATTATTATGAAACATTTTCCAGGTTTTTCTTCACTTATTGCAAAATACGCAGAGACTATATTATGGATTAAACCATATGGAGTCGGCTTGAATCAGACGTTGCTATGACGACCCCGTTTTGTGTCTCCTCCCCTCTCGTTTGATCCTCTGACATGAGTTCAGCTCGTCAGTCACAGCCGAGACAGAGAGGAAGACAAAGACGTCATGACCAGCATCATCACTCTGCTGCTGCTGCTGCTCTGCCTCTGGGGTGAAACGCTTTATTTCCTTGCCGTCGTATGAATCTAATTAATATCTTTGTCCAACTATTCTTAACTTAATCTGTTTTTCTTTTAATCCAGATGCGTCTCTGAGCAAAGACGTGCGTCAGGATCCTCCGCGGACGCTGAAAGCTCCTCAGAGTTCTGCAACAATCAGCTGCAACTATGCAATCATCGGATACAACGAGATTCTGTGGTACAAGAACCCAACCGGTCGCTCCACCCTCGAGTTAATTGGTTACGTCTACTACACCAGTGTGACTCTTGAGGATGAATTCAAAGATCGTTTCAACATAAGTGGAGACGGCACCAAGGAATCTGAGCTCCGAGTGGATAAACTGCAGCCAGAAGACAGCAGCATGTATTACTGTGCGGCTGGTCGACACAGTGACTCAGTTCATGTCTGTCTGCTACAAAAACCCTCTGTGATAATCCAGCACACAAACACACAGTGAAGAGGAACACAGATGCAGCAGGGAGCACTGAAATACAGCAGAAAATCAAAGATTGCAGCAAAAAAAAACCTCTTCCTGTGCCAACTGTCGAGGCACGAAGTCGGACTGGTAGATTTAATAATCCAGTTCCCGTTCAGATTTTAATCCTAAGCAAAGTGAAGCTCGGAGCTGCGTGAAGCATTAAGTTTCAAACATGACACTGCTGGTTGACTGAGTATCATCACGCAGATATGATAATTATTATTTTTTTGCTACAAGTCAGAAGTAGGGGTTAGCCTGCATCGTATCGTTTATTATTTATCGTGATAATAATTTGCATTCATCGTTATCATGATGAATTCCATTTCATTTTTAACCCCCCTGCCCCCAATTCCCGGGATTGTTATTTTCAGTATTTTCTCCACTGTTTATTTATAAGAAAATCATTCATTTTAAAAATATGATTAAATGCTGTTGCTGTGCACAGCGCAGTGATACAAATCACACGTCTTTATGTCACTGGTGTGATAAAGAGGTGTGTTACAAATGGGAATGTTTTTGTCTTTGTGGGGCTAAGACTGCTGTGCCATGCAGTCACAGCCATACCTGTATGCAGAATATTAAAAAAAAAAAAAAAAAAAGTATTTCCATCTTGTGACTGAAAACGGTGATACAAACAGAGGGAGGGGCTGAACACAAACCTCTGCTCACCGTCCGACAGTAACCAGACCCTCCCATCTCTAGTGATGTCATAGCTCCATCAGTCTGAGTTCAGTCGGCTCACAACACAGTCATGATCCCAGCTGCTCTCATCAAGCTCTCTGCAGCTCTGCTCTGGCTTGGAGGTACGTCACGGACGTCACGTCCACCATTATGTCGCCATTTGTCTTGATTTTTTGCTGGATTTTCTGTTAACTTGGTGCCACATCTGACCTGCAGGTCTGACAGGTGGCAGTGACGTCACTCAGGCTCCCCTGCTGTGGACCAACCAGAGTCAGTCCGCCACCATCAACTGCAGCCACTCTAAAAATTTTGATTTTGACCAGATGTACTGGTACCAGCAGCTGCCGCGTCAGAACATGAAGCAGATAGTTTTCACCACGGCGTACGGAGCTCCGCAGTATGAGGAGGCCTTCACCAAGGAGAAGTTTGAAGTGGAGAAGAAGGACCCTTACACCGGGTCTCTGACGGTGAAGCAGCTGCAGCCTGAAGATGGCGGCGTGTACTTCTGTTCTGTCAGTAAACACAGTGATGCAGCCGATTACAGGGCTGCACAAAAACCCAGAGACAGTGACAGAAAACCTCTTTGTTTTAACCAGTAGATGGGGATAAAGAGCAGAGTAGACTGTTTATATTACATAAAATTGGACTGTTTCATCAATTAACAAGAAAAAAAAGATAGATGGAGAACAATAAATATTCACACTGATACAACAAAATGTTGGATTTGAATCAATAAATAAATCAGTTCTATTGGGGTGATGTTTGAGTAAAGATTCTAACTTTACATATAAATATTATAACTTTATAAGCACCAACAAACCTAATAGTAAATAGTAATTAAATTACTTGAAATACAACTAACTAAAATAATGAAATTCTGAATGATTATCAGAATTGTTTTTCTTTTCTGGATATGATTTCAGTTTATTTTGTTCCACTTAGATTCAACTTTCCCAAATTTATCCAAGTAAATAATGCATCGTTTTTGTATTGTGAAAGGTGCATGTTATTCTATCAACTTTTAACCCACAAATATATCGTATGATGTTTATATTCTTATGGAGTTGAATGATTTAAGTTAATTTACTTTTAATTTGCTGGGTTTCTTAAGTTTTTCTGTTCCATAAAACTGGTACCAAAAACGGCTTGTGTTTTGTGTCACATGTTTAGTTTTACACAAACCAACTCAATAAACAATTATCAGTCCTCTGAAATTCACCCACTGACATAAAAACAGGTTTGGAGCCAAACGTTTTCTGAAACACCCAGACACATGACGCTTATTTTTTGATTTATCATAAAAGAATAAGCTCAGATGGAGGCTGTATAAATGCTTGTGACCAGAATGTGAGGTGAACTTGATGTTTGTAGCTCAGTTTGTGTCTCCTCCCCTCTTGATTTGACCTCCAACATGAGTTCAGCTCGTCAGTCACTGAAGAGACGAAGAGGAAGATAAAGACATCATGATCAGCAACATCACTCTGCTGCTGCTGCTCTGCTTCTCTGGTGGGTTTGACTCTAAATCTAGTCAAATTTCAGTCTCTTTGTCTAATTTTAACCCATTTTGTATTTCATCACAGATCTGACACTGAGCAAAGATGTACATCAGCTTCCACCATCAATACTAGGAAGTCCTCAGAGTTCTGCAACAATCACCTGCAACCATTCAATCAGTGGATATGATACTACACTGTGGTACCAGAAACCCACGGCTGGCTCCACTCTTAAATTACTTGGATATATTCTTTATACTAATCCAGTCCTGGAGAATGAATTCAAAGATCACTTCAGAATAAGTGGAGACGGATCAAAGAAATCTGAGCTGGAAGTGCAGAAACTGCAGCCAGAAGACAGCAGCATGTTTTACTGTGCAGCTAGTAAACACAGTGACTCAGTTTGTGTCTCCCTGCTACAAAAACCCTCTGTGATAATCCAGCACACAAACACACACTGAGGAGGAACACAGCTGCAGCAGAGAGCAGCAAACTACAGCAGGAAATCATCAGATATCAGCTTTAAAACTGTCTCTACCAGTGGCGACCCCAAGAGGAGGTCAGGGGGGGCCATGGGCCCTCTAGAAAAATGTTCACCTCCCAACAGAATCATGTTCAGGCATAGAAAGGCATATTAAGACATAAATGTAAAACCCAATAAATAAATAAATATTTAAAACTTGCAATTAAAATATATTAATATATATCAATAACCAGTTAATTTATATTGATTTATGTAGCTTTTTTTTCTTAGCTGTGCTCCTCAATATTTTTACTGGTCTGGTCCACTATAAAAATTTTCTGGGGTCACCCTGTTCACTTCCTGTGTTGACCTCCTGCAGGAAGTTGATGTCTTGTTGATCATGACGCCACATGGTGTCGACCCCGCCTCCTTCTTTTCATGTACACAGCTTTACTCAGTCTGGCAGCATCACTGCAGCTTTGGATTCATCTGTACCAGGATCATGTTCAAACTCTTCATTGTTTTGGTCTCTCTGTCCTTCTGCTCTACAGGTATATTTAAATCCCTAACCACAGTTCAAAGTAGATTCTCTGAATCTGAATGTGTGTTTTGTTTTGGGGTTTTTTGTCAGCAGATCAATCAAAGAACAGTGTTCATCAGACTCCTGCTGCGTTGATCAAAGAACCAGGAGAATCAATCCAGATAAACTGCAATCATTCAAACACCAACTTTGACATGATCCAGTGGTACAAACAACCTCCTGGGAAAACCGACATGACTCTCCTCGGTTTCGCTCGTTTCAGTTCACATACTATCGAAGATCAGTTCAAAACCCTCTATAATGTGACTGGTAGCGGCAGTAGTCTGTCATCTCTCATCATTCCAAAGCTGAGGAAGTCTGAGGACAGCGCCGTGTATTTCTGTGCTGCCAGTGATGCACAGTACTGCATGAAGCCTCAGACTCCAACAAAAACCCTCACTAATACCAGAGGAGCCATCATTCACCTGCTGATGGCAGCAAGAGATACAGGAAAACCTCAGAGGAGAAACTGATCACTCAGCTGTGGAACTGTACCATCCACTAGGAGGCAGTGTTTCTCAAAATATGCCCCTTGACAGAAGCACTTTCTTCTCTTCCTGTTCATAAAGTCAACCAATACAAATTACACAGAATGTAAATTGAGTTATGTTCAATTTATTAAAACATAACTCGACAAATAAGTTTAATAAATTTGATATACAGACTAAAAAAGGGGAAAGAAATTAAGACTCTTCTCATAAAGCTTTGTAATAACTTTTCAAATTTAATACTCAGTCAAATTTGATGTCATGTAACTGTTCATTGCTGTGCAGGTTTAAAAAACAGTTTTCTCTGTGGATTTTCTCCACCTTTGAGTTTTGTGTTTGACTAGGCTTTCAAGACTCAAACATCATTTAAACCCCCTTTATAATCCATGAATAGGGGTTATACAGAGTCTTCTACTATGTGGTACTTCAGATTAGCAGATTATAAATGCATATAAAATGTATTTATGTTTTTTACGTTTTATCAGAAAATTCCAATAACACTGAAGTTTGTGAGAAAACGTCAGGTTGCAGTTTGAAAACCTCTTCTTAGAAGTACAAAAACTTCTTTTTTAAATTATTTTGGATCTGTTGTGACTCCGCCCTCCTACAGGGTATCTGATCTGCCTCATTTGCAGATCAGATTTTTATTTTTTTTTTTTGAGACAAGAGGCTCCAAGCACACAGACAACAGCAAAATGATCACAGAGCTGCTCATACTTTCTCTCAAGGTCGTGCTGGTCTTAGGTAATCATTATTTTTGTTTTACTTCAGAACAATGTATTTCTCTGCTATTGTATCTACTTTGGGCTTTTCTCTACAGGATCTTCTCTCAGCGATCAGGTTCATCAGACTCCGTTCAACATTCTGGCAAAGAGAGGAGAAGCAGCCAGAATCAGCTGCTCTCATGACATCCAGAGCTACAACGTCATCCTCTGGTACAAGAGATTGGAGGACAAACAGCTGCAGCTGCTGGGGCATATGTACATTGACAACAAAAATCCTGAACCTGGAACAGATGTGAAGATGGAATTAGAAGGAAATGCCAATATAGGAAAGAACTGCACTTTAACAATCAAAGAGCTGAGTGAGAAAAGCAGTGCAGTTTACTACTGTGCTGCTAGTTACCACAGTGCTGAATATCACTGCTGCTCAGTGCAAAAACCTCACATCCTGCTGCAGCTGTGTCAGCTCTCCACATTTTATTAGGGAGTATTTTGTCCAAATAGGATGTTTGTCATGGAGGCGACATTTTACGATACTGGACAGAAGTTTAGCTTGTGTTTGTTAGAACTGCTTTGGAGGACGGCTGGCCAAAAAATTCATATAAAACTCGATGCACAGTAATATCAATAGATAATACGTCTGATAGGACGTTCAATAATTTCACTAAACTCCGATCCAGAGGGTCACATAAGTAATTTATTCATTAATAATTATTAGTTTGCATTTAGAGAACTTAATACCAATGCGTGCCATTTTATTTAAGATGTTTTGTTTTTTAAAAAAGAAAAAAGCTAAGTCTGTTTTTGTATGTGTTGCACATTCAGACACGTTGATGTCACAACTGGTTAAAACCACAATTCACTTTGTGTTAATTCAAGTGAATT
>CAEGAD010034933.1:0-7500 GCA_903067055.1 Poeciliopsis paucimaculata | reverse complement strand
CCGGACGGATTCAAACAATTACTCCCATGAGAACAAGATAATGATGGAAATTCAAAGTAAAAGCCACGAATCGACTCATTACGCAGGAGCTTTGAAGAATGACCTTCTCATAGCTCCAGCCTTTGGTCTTTATTATAGACAGAAGGTTCAGGCTGAACTTCCAGCCAAACAGGAGGCAGCAGGGTGAAATAAGACACAGGTGGAGTTAAAGAGGTGCTAAAGAGACAAAACTGCCAGGAGGAGCGTTCGAGAAGCCAATTTGTTCAACAAGTTGAACTCTGTCGTCTCTCACCTTCATTCTTCTCTGGCAGTTTTGAGTCACAGCCACATGGAGCTGCTTTCAACTCATTGTTTTAATTTTATGGCCTGAACTTTGAATGAGCCGTTGACTCTCTCTCTCTCTCATCGTCACCCCGCCTCCGATAGCATCCAGACAGCTGCCACACGGGTTCAGAGCAAACGAGCAGCTGGTGGAGCTGGACGACGGTTTGAACAGATGTGACTCCGAGAAGACATCCAGACAGTTCACCGATCCAGAGATCCTTCAGACGGGCCGAGTGAGCAGAACCTGGGAGAAACGTCCAGAGAAACATCACTGATGCTCTCTCTGCTCGTGTCTTCAACAGCTGTGTTTCTATTAACCATAAAATGTAGCAAATTTAAATTATGAAAATAAATTAGCTTAAAGGAAACACCAATTTTGAAAAAACTCACATTTTTCAGTGAAGTTTTTGCAGTTTCAGTGACGTGATCAACAGCCCGATGTTACTACTGGTGGAAACGCCAAATAAGACGACAGGAAGTGGTCAGAAGAGGATGATGATTTGTTTTTGACTCCATCAACATCACCGTTGATAAAAGGTTGTGCGTCATTCCAACGCGATGAATCCACATCTCTTCTGTAAAATGGCCGACTACAATGTCGCCAAAACGTCGCTCCACGTAGGAGGGGCTTGTTACTCCAACACATGAATAAGATCCATGAATATCTCATATGACCAACTTTATTCACATGTGAATTTACTTAAATTTCTTATTTTTCGACATTAGCAGCATATCGACAAAGATTAGCACACATTTGTGATGGAAATGGTTAGAATGTCCTAGTCCAATTCCACCAGTGAACATGTGGAAAGACTTCAAAATAGAACATCAACAAGAAACTACTGTCCATGCAGCTCAATGCAAAGTGGTTCCCATATTTTTGGAAACTGGAAGACTTTTAGATTATTGGTGATTATTCAATTAGAAAAACTTAATTTAGGGGTGACCTCTGACCTTTAAGCTCTCTTAGACATGAAAGCCTGGCAGTTTGGGATTGGTTCTGGTTCAGCTAACTTTTCCACTTTTGCTTGCAGAACCACAACTGGCAGAAGAAAAGACTCCTGAAACAACCCCGGCTTTAAGATTTAAAGTTTCTGTCTGACCTAAAATTCGGCGTTAGCTGATATTTTCTTTTCCCAGATCCGGCTCTTGTGCCCAGAGTTTCTGTGAGACATTTGGCTTACGTAACATACGACCGTGTAAACACACACCCTGTGCCTGGTGATGGTGCTGACATGGATCCCTGCTAAATCATTCCACGGCATGCGATGGGCGTCCACCTTCAGCCTCGTTAAAGTATTTTTAGCTTCGGTCTCAAGGTTCACACGGCCCGTCCTCCTGAACATCTTCCTGATAAAAAGGCATGAAATATGATGTGTTTTTAATGTGAAACATGCTCCTGCACGCTCTGTTCTCGAAGTGTAAATACAGCTCCAGCCTCCGAAGGAGCAGCCTCATCCGTCGGTGTCAGGGAGCGATGTTCCCAGAGTGGATCTGAGGTTTAATCGACAGGCCACAGAGTATTTTATCCACATCTGGGATCATCATTACAGGCCTGAAGCTGCAGCGCAGAAGGGAAGAGGACGTGTTTTAGTGGTGAGGACGGTCCAGCGAACAAAACGGAGGAAGGAAACCAAAAGTGGGAGGAAGAAAATTAAAGAGAATGCTTTCCTCTTGATGCAATGGCCTGGCGACCTGTCTTGGTGACCCCACCTCTCACCTGTTGACTGCTGGAGATCGGCACCAGCGCTCCCATTAACCGCACCATAGATAAACATGTTAGATAACGGATGGATGGATTTCCTCTTGATTCTGTGATAATATCTGCCTTTCTGCTGCACAAATGACCTCAGTTTGTAAACTAAACTCCAGTCCTGGAGAGAAATCTGCTTAATCCACTTTAATCCAGCTCCAGTCTGTTTGTTGAGAAAGCCTGGGTTGTTTGGGGAGGTGTGAATGCTAACCGAACTAATGCAGACCGATAAAAACTGGTCCTCCAAACCTCCGTCTGGTTCAGTGTGAATGCATATGAGAACACCAAGCGGACTGAAGACCAGTCCAAAAGCAGGAAGTGTAACAATGTGCAGAGGATTCTGGGTAAATACGACCAACACAAACGAGCTAGGCTAGCACTAGCAGGAGAAATGGCTCAAGATTTTTAGCCAAAGACTAAAAAGAAATCCTGATGCCTGAATTTTAGTTTCCATCTGGTGAAGCAGGAAGTTGCTCTCAGTGTCTTCAGAGGTTTTTGTGTGGTTTCCTTCGGTAGTTCTTGGTGCAGCGCCCCCACAGGCCAGGAGGGGAACAGGTTGGTTTGGGTCAGAACCACAGCAGATGCAGGTGGAGCAGATGATGGAGTTAAACTGAGTCTACCAGATGATCATCTTTAAGAAATCCCTGTAGAGGTGGAAGAACCAAGAAACCTTCACCTACAACCACTTACACCAGTTACCTTACATCTGTGGTTTGGTAATAAAGTCACGTCGATGATTCCTCAGAAAATTCAACGAGAGCCAGAATCTATCACCTCAAATGGATGTAATTCATCCACACATCCATCATTTATACCTGCCTGACCTGGTAGGGCTCAGGTGGAGCTGTGCCTAACTTCAGCAGCCATTGGGTGAGGGTCAGAGGTCACTAAATCCTTATGAGTGAAGTACACTGACTGATTGAGAAGTCTTAAAAGTTATGTGTGACTTTACGCTTTAGGAAAAAGGACAAGATTTCTGTACCAGTCTCTTTACCCACAATGCACTGCAGACCAGGTTGAGGCGTTTGGATCAGGCTGGTATCTGTGTCCTTTCACTCTGAACCGCTCCAGCTTTTGTTTGTGTCCAAGATGAACTGGAGAAAATGTTCTTGGTTGGTTGTTTTGGCACTGGGGGAACCGAGCCAGCGCTGCCGTTGAATGGACCTCGATCTTTAAGAACCTCCTTCTTCAGCTGATTATGACCCGGTTAGGGCTCAACCCAAACCAGCTATTGGGGTTAGGGTTAAAGGTAGGAAACTGCCATTCCTACCTTTACACAGAGGAACACACTGACAGCTGGAATAAGATACGGCGGTCACCAGAACAGAACCAAAACAGGCAAGAAGGTTTTATGGTTCCCCAGAGCTCAGCCACCAAACCCAAACTATTTCCCTGTGATCTTGTTCTTCTCTATGAAACGCAGCTTTTTCCTTTCTATGTGCCGATTTTAGTAAGTCCTGTTCTTTCCCTGTCGTCTGGATCCAGTTGAAAGGTGGTGAGCTTCCTGTGCTGGGTCCAGTCCAAGGCCCCACTGAGCATATGAAAGGTCTGCAGAGGAAAAGCCTAAATCAGCTGCTGAGGCTGAAACTCATTAATTCCTGAACAGAGTCGGTGGTTTGGGATGACCGGAAGATCAGCAAAAGGGATTTTTGTTTTATGAAACAGAGAGCTCTGCCATCGACCTGAATCCGGAGATGAGGGGGAAAAGGTGGAGAAGTGAGAAAACATCCCAGATCTACAGCGAAGAGGCTGGCTTCTCAAAACATGAGAGACGGATGATGGAAAAACACGACTACATTTTCCACCGCTCTCCTCCAACAACAGCTCGCTCTTCCATCCAGCGCCACTGCAGCTGCATCTGCTCGTCTGCAGCCAGGTGATGTTAGAGGAGCGCAGTCTGCAGTCAGTCTGCAGTCAGTCTGCAGTGGCTGTGATGTCACAAAGTTCATGTAAAGGTATTTCTAATTTACTTCCTCCCATAAATGTTACAGCTAATAAAGACATTTATGTTTTTTCCAAGTCAAAATTCTTCTTTTATTTCTTTCAGGTTGACTTTAGATGAGAAGAAAAACAACATTTACAGGTTCTGTACTTCCAGTTGCACTTTTTAGTTATGTTAAAAAATTTTTACCAAAATATATATGAAAAACAAAAATAAATAAAGACAATTAGCATATTAGAAACAAAAATATTTAGCTACTGATATGCTAAATAGCATTTGCACATAAAATATAAACTAGCATACTGCTAATATGCATCACATACAATTAACATATCAACATAAACCTTATTACTAGCTGATACACGAGCTAATGACATGCTAACTAGCATGTTGCTAGCTTTAGCCAGCTAACATTGACTAACTTATTAGCTACTTAGGAGCTACTAATTAGCGAAGTAATATTATTGTTGGTTGGCATGACAACAGTTAAATAATTTAGCAGCTAAGTCACACAAACGATTTCTAATCAACCACAGCAATTAAATATGATCAATATATTTATAATAACAAAAACTTAGCAATATTACTGCAACATTGGTGTATAAACCCAAAATAATTGGGTTTGTATTTTCTTTTTCTAAGTTAAAATGTTGTTTATGAGTTATCGTTATTTCCCATAGAGGCTTTGCGAAGTTTCTTCATCATGTTCGAGCAGCTCTGCCTCAGAACCGTCAGCTGCTCGTGTTTTTTAAAGCAACGTGGTTCGAACAATGACTTCACTGAGGCTTTGAACTCTGTCACATTGTGAAGCTTGTGGCCATGCTGGTGCCTCCATCAACAGACTCGATACGCTGCTGTTTGCAGAAGCTTCATCTGCAGGAATCAGAGCAGTTTGGAGTCTTTCAGGGTTTAACACTGAGACTCTTTGGATGCTGACAAACTAATTTAATTTGAAGAATATGCACAGGCGCCTTGCAAACTATTCCTGCTTCATGACCCCAATCAAACTAATTTTATTTTTAGACAATCAGTAAATGCAACCCAACCCAAACCGATCTGGTTCTTCAGAACCACAGTGAGAACCAGCATCCACAAACGGAGAAAATGAAACAGCGGGGAACCTTCCCAGGAGCCACCGGCTGACCCAAATTACTCCCACAGCTCATCATTGGTGGGTTGGGCTGCAGCACCTCAGCAGTAAGATAAAGTCGAGGCTTTTACCTGAATCCAGGTAACTGAGTTGGTTTGAACTTTAACAGACATTCATGCTAGAAAGCAGCAGAAATCCTCCATGTTTGTGGTCTGAAGTAAAACTTCCCTGTTTTCTGTTGACTCGGGAATTATTTAGTGACTCGTATGAAGTCCGAGGGTTAAATCCTAACCCTAACCTTTAAATCTATGAATCATGCACCAAAACAATTTTACCGCTTTTATTGTTTTTCGTCCTCCAGGGGTTTTTTGTGAGCTCTAGTGTCTCTCATATGACAGTAGACCGACAGGAAGGGAGAGGACATGCGGTGAATATTGTTGGTCTCGGAATCGAGCCCGTGACGGCCGCGTCGAGGACTCAGGGCCTCCAGACGTGGGTCTCGCTATCCCCTACGCCACCGCTGCACGCCCAATGTTACCACTTTTAAAGGCGACTTCAAAAATTCAAGGAACACAACTTCTGTAAAATTTAAAGACATTACTGTAGATGAATAAAATATTATTTTTTTATTACTTTATTTCGTAATTATGTCTGGAAATAAAGGATGATCTCACCTGTTTTCGACAAAACAGTGAATGAAATCATTTTTTGTAATCCCTCTGGTTGTTGGTCCAATGTTGAAGTTTAATGATGATTGGGAAAAAGGAAAAGTTTTTCCCAGGATGCACAGCTGTAGTTATTTTTATCCTTCGATCAGCAGGCGCAGCGCTTCGTTCTACCCGTCGACCCGCTTCAAGACCAAAACCAGGAAGTGCAGGAACCGGACTCATCTTCGCCGGTTCTGTCAGAGCACTAAAGTTCCCGCCTGAAAAGGTGGAGATCAGTCTCAGCGTGAGCCGAACGAAACGCGACAACATAACCGCCTGAGCAACCGTCGCCATGCGCTGAATCACAGCGGACGGTCGGCAGCTTTTGTAACGTGGGACCGAAAGCTAACAGTAATGAGAAGTAACTGGAGCGAGCCTGCAGGAGAAAAACGTAATTTAGTTCGAGTCAGAAACTGCAGCAGGGTGTTAACCGTTCTTCTCACAGATCTCAAACAACCACATCATAATGAGAAATTGATGAAGCTGTAAAACTGTTGGCTCATGTTTGGTCCTAAAACTCTTTGGTTGTTGTACAAGAAGTTCTGTTGTCTAAAGTTTTCCTGCCTTCACAGATGTTTCTTTATGTGGTCCGATTGGGAAAATTAGTTTGTTACAAAGAACAACCAGGACCGAACTCCAAAGTTAGAAAGTCTCTTTTCAGATTATTTACTTGGACGCCAGTAAGGAGACAATGCAACGAGTTACTAAATGTGTAACGTGTCGCATTTCCTGACAAACACAGGAAATGGTCTTGATAAGCTGCCTGTGCCTGGAGTCAAACAGAAACAACGGATCCTCGACAGAAACGCTGAAGCCGGACGATCTCAGCAGAGGAATGTTTTCAAAACACGGTGGGCTTCCCATTATAGACGAAGTTTATGGGAAATCTGGAGCCAGCGTTACCATGACAACCATGACAATTACCATATTTAATTCAGATTAAATATGGAGCAGATACCTTTGTACCTGCTCGTTTCTGGTAATTTAAAATTTAGTTCATTCTGTCATTTGTTGGGAAGCAAGCGGCTCATTTCTCCCGGTTGGGGCTGTGACTGGGCTGTGACTGGGCCGGGCCCGGCAGCGCTCCTCGTGCATATCAGGGTCCTGTCTGGGCCGCGTGGCGGGCCGCGCCCCGCGCTCTGATTTACACCCCGCCGTTCGTTCGCTGGCAGCCGGTCGGCTCCTGCAGCGGCTCAGCCCACAGCCCGCTGGGCTTCCTCTGGCCTGCCACTGTACCACACCTAGCGTGAGCCGGGCTTAAAGAGGACCAGTGTGTTCAGATTACAGCAGGAATCAATAAAAGCCAAGGCAGCGGAACCGTCTGTCGGCGTGGCAGCAGCAGGCCGGGCCGGTCCGGCTCACTAGTGCAGAAAGTCTAATCAGCGCTGGGGTTTGACAGCCAGGAGCCATGTTCACTCTGCAGGCAGAAACAATCAGGAGGCTCAGAAACTCAGAAACCAGCTACTGGTCTGACTTACCATCAACCAGAACCGCTGGGCACTGGCTCTCCTGCTCTTTAGCTCATGCTAGTTGTTAGCTGTGGACAGGCTAACAACTAGCATGCTTGGCTGGTCACCCACTGGATTGCATTGTTACTCTGCTGGCCATTAGTGTAACCGGATCCGATCTGCGTTGTGCTGGTTTTAAATGATCAGGCCGTGGTACGTCTTTAAAAGGATGGTTC
>CAEGAD010034932.1:0-14453 GCA_903067055.1 Poeciliopsis paucimaculata | reverse complement strand
CTATTTTTTGTAGCCTGTTTTGCATATTTATCTGCCAACTCATTACCTATTATTCCTACATGCGACGGTATCCATGTAAACACAACTAATAAACCCATCGCCTGAATTCTGTAAATTAATAACTGAATCTCTAATAAAAGGTCTGGTCTACTAACAGCATGATTATTTTTTTAATGAATATAACGATGAACTTGAATCTGAACATACTATACTTCTTAATGGACCAACTTCCTCAATCCATCCTAAAGCTAAAATTATTCCCATCATCTCTCCGAGAACACCTGTCCAATCTACGACGGTGTTTTAGGGCCATTGTAGATAGAAAAAGAACGAGGTGTAAAAAACTCAAAAATGAGTTTCAAAAGCAAAAAATGTCCTAGAAAAAAACCCTTCAGAAAGAAAAAAATTTAAATTTCTGAGTTGAAAATGTGCAAGAAAAAACCCTGAAATTGTGAGATCTTACAAATTTTCTAGAAAAAAAGAACACTTATGGAGATTGAAAAAATTTTAGAAAATTTCTTAGGCTGGTCAAAAATTTCTGAATTTTTTGATGTTTTAAACTCAGAAATTTCTAACTTTTTTTCTAACATAATTCTGAGATCCTGAGATCTCAGAATGGGATCTGACACCAACCTGTCCCACCTGAACTCCAGATCCCTCCCTCTGGATTTCCTCTGCAGTCAAACAGATTGGGATCGAGAATGTTCTTTTGGGTCGGGAAGCGTCTGGTTCCTGATGATTATCTTCTGTTTTTTTTCATCCTGATGGGATTTGTTTATCACTTCTCTTTATCCATTTACCTCTGGTGTTAAAGCTGCAGGTGAGTGTGTGCTTTCAGGTTTTAAATAGGCCACGCCTACTCATGACATCACAGCTCTGCTCCAGGTGGAGCTCATTTGGTTTTTCGCTCCTGCTGCTGATTTCTGTGTTTCTCTGAAACAGCAGAGCGGGCAGAACTACATGGATCCGTCCTGACTTCAGGGGACGACGGGGTTAAAGCGATTAGAGTCTTCTGGGATAGAAAACATTCGGCACTGTAATCAGGCTGATTCGCCTCCACAGACTCATTTCCTGCAGCATTTAGTCGGAGCAGCTTCGGGTTTCTTCAGACTCTTGCTTTTATTCTGGGCCAGGAATGTTTTCCTTCACTCTGACCTCCAGGACAGGCAGAAGCTCCTGAACTCAGAACGATGCAGCATTGGGTTGATAACTGACCAAAGTTTTCAGAAAAATGATTTTATCTCAAGAGCAACTGGAAAACAGATACTGCTGCTCTTAAGCCAGTCAAAATGGCCACGTAGAAATCTACCAGGAGTTAACCTTTATATTTAATGTTTTTAGTTAATCTGGTTTATTCTACACCAGCTGGTTTACCTGAGGTTAGCTTGACTCATTTTAGCTTGGCGTCACTTAGCTATGATTAGTTTATCTTAGTTTGTGTTTTTTTAATTCTTGTATTATTTTAAGTCAATATAACTTAACTTTTATCTTTTCTTGTCTTAATTGAGTTTGACAGGTTTATTTAGGCTTGGTGCAGTTTAACTATAATTATCTTATATTAGATTATCTTAGTTTAACTTATCTGTATTTAGCTTGTTTTAAATTTACTTTAGTAAGCTAACAATCTAATCAGTTTAGCTAGCTGAGGTTAGTTTTGCTGATTTTAGCATGGTGTAGCTTTGAGTATCTTATCTTTGCTTACTTTAGCATTAGCATCTTATGAATGTCAACTTGATTTACCTGTTCATATCAAACTTAAGCTAACATAAGCAAAGACAAGTTGACTTACTTAACCTTTTGTTAGCATAGAGTAGCATAAAGCTATAAAACTGAATCTATTAGCATGTTATTTTCAGAAAATGACAGCTCCCAACCATTAGTTTTTTAATTTCTATTTTTCTATGAATATCTAAATATATTTTTTTGCTTAGTTTGTAGTTTTTGTTGAGCTAACTGGCCAATCTGTTGTAATTACTGTTGACATCTGATTCAACAATAAGTCATGTTTAAAAAGAAGGTTGGATCAGAAGGTTTTTATCAAACTGAATAAAAATTTATTGCGTATTTTCCTGTCAAATATTCCACATTTTTCCATTTTAAAAGCTTCTTAAAGCCCTGCGACAGACTGGCGACCTGTCCAGGGAGACCCAGTCTCTTGCCTGGAACGTAGCTGGAGAGGCACCAGCAACTCCCGACCCCACTAGGTTCTTAGAAAATGGATAGATGGAAGCTTCTTAAAAATATTTTGTAGACCACACTGAGTGAAACCCAACTAAGTTATGAAAAGATTTCGGCTGCAACCAAAAAGAAGAAGAAGAAGCTTGTGTGGAAGATGCACTATAAAACCTAAATTACACAAATTCTTCCTAAACTTTTGCTGTTATCAGCTGTCGGGAGAAACTCTGTTCTCGTTTAAACGCCTGTTTTTTATGATTTTCTGCTCTCTCTCACACACATACAGAAAGTATTCTTGTTTTCAGGGCCTGGTGGCAATCCAGGCCCCCTGCTACTACTCTGTGTTGGTGGCTGTGGCCCCCTGCTGGGAGGCCCCCAGCTGAGGGGCCCCACTGTGACGCTTCCTCCCTGTGAGGCCCCCGTCCGTCCGGTCAGGACTTCAACTGGACGCTCACAGTATCCCTGCAGCCTGGCTCCTGTTGGTTTGTTTGTGCGGTGCGTTCACTGACCTCCATTCTGTCGGGAGATGAGGCCGCCTCAGCCGGTGTGTCGGAGCCCTCTTCCTCCTCCAGCGTAGCTCGCTTGTAGCTGGACATCTGCAGGGAGACAAACAGACCCAGGATCAGATCAGACTCTGCGCTCTGCTCCGGATCGCAGTTTGCGTCAACCCGCTGTTTGTTTGCATCAGGCGGGAAGCTGAATCACTCCACTGGGACTCGAACGCATCATCCCAAACAAACACTCTGGATATCTGGTTCCATTTCCAGTGCAAATATCTCAGTTCAAATAAGATACATCTAACTTACATTAACTTTTCAGCAAGATATACGACTTTGTTTTAAGTAAATAATTCCTTAATATCAATATTTAAAAAGTACTAGTTCTACTGGCAGATTATTTCACCTAGAATACATTTTTTCCATGTTATAAGTGAAAAAAATATGTGGAACCACAACTTTTTCATCAATAATAACACATTATTTACAATCCTATACATGTATATGTATTAGTTGTAATTTAGTTTCATATTTGCACTAGAAACCAAACAAAAATACTTGATAAGATTTTGTGTTTTTGCAGTGTTGTCAATGTTTCAACTGTTTATTGTCTCATCTAGGTTTTAAAGGTCATGTTGTTCCTGCAGAAGCTTTTTGTTTGTACTTTCCTCTTTAAAATGGGACAACAGAAACTCTCTCACTGCTCGTGCTGGCCAGTAAAATTATATTTTTTATTTATTCATAATGATTTTAATTAAAATCATAGCTCCATAAGACCAGAAACTTCTCCAGTAAAGTTACAGAAAGTCCCTCAAGCTGAAAGGAAAACAGAACATGTAAAATAAAATTGAATTTTGATTGACTTGTTTTCAAGTCAAACAATCCGGCGGTAAAATGTTAGAGGAGATTTAAGGTTATGCATTCACACAGTATTCAAAAGTATCCATCCCCTTTTGTTGCTTTCACAAATCTACAAAGCTTGGTTTTTATGACAAAAATGTGTTTCTGTTCACCAAGTTACATTTTGAGTTAATGATTAATTGATCACTAAATTAGCTGATGATTATTTGAATAAGTAATTAATCTGATTAGTTGCTCTGAATCAGTCACAGCTTGTTTTCTTGTTGGCTATCAGTTTGTTGTTGCTTTCTTGGCTTTTTAACTCTGTATGTGAATATTTTAGCCCTGTGTGAAGCTGTGGCAGCAGTGAGCGGCAGTGAGCGGCCTTGGAGGCCTCGGTGGCGGCCACAACTTGCAGAGCACACTGCTGCAGCAGGTCCTGCAGCACAGCTTCCCGTCGGCCTGCAGAGCGTCGGTGTCCTGCAGGAAACAAAAGGTTTCCAACTGTTTCCTTCCTCAAGACCCGCACTGAAACCTGTCTCCCTCTCTCTCCTTTTGTGTTGCTCACCCCGCTGTGTTCTCTTTAATTGATGACGCACACAGAGTGGGGGGGTCAGCGATCAGGTTGCCAGGAGATGGGAGTGTGTGTTGTCTCTCCCTGTGAAGCCTGGTGTCATTGTGTGTGTGTGTGTAATTAGATAATGTGTGTGAATCATCTCTATTCAGCTCTAATGGAGTCCTCTGCAGCTTATATAACATCTGTCTGTCTGCTCTTTTGTCCCCCGCCAGCCTCAATACTCTGACCTGAGACAAACACTCAGAGGAAGATGCTTCATCTTTCAGCCAAACGGCATAAAAAACCCAAGATCCTGCTGCTCCAAGACGCCAGAACTGGATCCATCAGGTTCTGGTGCTAAACATCTACAGGAACCAAAGATACATATAGATCCACCTACAGAGGAGGAAGAGACCCATTGGAAAAAAAGAAGTCCTTTATAATTACAATTCTAACTTCTGATTTCAGTAGATTAAAGTCAAAATCTTGAGTAAATGTGAAAAATTCTGAGAAAAAGTCAAAACTTTGAGAAAAAAAGTAAAATTTTGGTGGAAAAGTGAGAATTGCCTTTATTTTCAGTGACCATTGCCCTCTTCCATATCCATTCACACATAAACTCTATGTAATATAACTAACAACGATCATTAATAAAAACTCTGACCTAAGTGGATATTTAAGAATCCTTATCTGCATTTACGTGTCTACGTTGGAAACCAGACATTTAGAGGTCCACGTATACAGTCTGCGACAAATAATGTATTGCTGCTGATATCACATATGTAACCATTGGTAATTTCCAAACCAGTGTGACCAACCAGGAAGAAGCAATGGCGATGGTGGACGATATTCACAGAGAAAAACAACACTAATGACGCATATGATCTCTGACTTTCACTGGACTCCCTGTTGTTTTGGTCGTACAATGTGACAACGCCAACACACCAACCGATTTCACTCAACACCACTCAGACAGATGGAAAATTACACAAAACTCCTCAAGATCAAACATGAGTTCAGAGTAAAACAAACATGGCTGCCCATGGCGATAATGAGTGGACAACAATAAAAAGAGATCTTGGATGATCTTCAACTTTCACTGGACTCCATGGTTTGCCATAGCAGTTGGTTTTTCTTTTTTGCGTTTTGGATTGCCGTCCATGTTTCCGTCTCGCCATCTGATTGGTTACGCATCACATTCAACAGGCTGCATTCTCGTTTGACCTTGGGGAAACACCACATGCTGCAATATTAGACCAACATGCTGAATATTCCTGATTTTAGGTCAGAGCAATCCTGACATCTTTCCTAGCAGATCAGATCACTCCGAACACACAGCAGGAAGATCTAATATCATCTCTTGAACAGTGGTTGAAGTTGTTTTCCAAAAGTTTTCCTAAGTTGTTGTTGCCAGTTCATTCATGGCATTTACTTGTTCGAGTTGAGCTAATTTGTCTGTGAACATAAGAGACTTGGTTGGGCTTCATAGATTTACAAAATTTTGAAACATAGAAACCGGGTTCGGGTTAACCCAGCACGACGCTAAGTCATCAACATCTCTTGTTTTATGACAGTATCCTCCCTGCTATGTGCAGTAAGTTATTCAATTAAAGGAAAATATGTAAACAAAGCAATAACGCTTACAGCTTAGCTACTACGTTCTCCAATGTGTTGTGTAACTCCCACTGACACAGGCTGGTTTCCCCAAACTGGCAGAAATGGGCACCGAAGTTCAAAGACATCCAAACTCGAACCAGTTCAAGTTTGTATAGCCCTTTGTTTAACAAAGCCCCTTGTAACTACCAGATACAGAGTGTGGGGTGTGTTGTGGTGGCGCAGGGGGTTAGCATGCCCCACACTTGGCGGCCCTAGTCCTCGACACAGATGTCACGGGTTCAACTCCCGGTCCCAACGACCATTGCCGCATATTTTTTATGCTAAACAATAGCATAAAAAAGTAGTAAAACAGAAACAATTCTTGAAATTTTTAGAAGAAACGGGGTGATAAGAAGGAGTGTCTTGGCGAGCCTCTCTGTAGCTTTTTAACAACTTAGTGACATGAAGTTGTCTTGTTTTAATAAAAACGTTTTTCATTGCAATGCTACTGAATTTATTTTCCAGCTGTAGCAGTTAAATGCTTCCATAGAAACAGGCTGTGGAGTCCTTGCCCAACATCAGTGTCTGACCTCAGAATTGGTCAGAAACTCCTCTAAAAACATGTCAACATCCCAGAAGAGATTAAGCTGTTGGGTGTCAGTAGAGGTTGTGTGTGTGAAGGCAGATGAGTAAATGGTTCTGGTTCTGTATCTAAAGGTGGATCTGAAGAGAAGCTGTAATCAGAACTAGTTCTGAAGTTGCAGCTGAATGGATCCTATGCTGCTCTCTGGCTCCATTGGGAAATATTTTTCTCTCATGGAGATGAGTTTTAATATCATCACCAGAAACAGACGAAGCTTGATTAGATTGAGTTTATTAGCGACAGTCATGGGTTTATGTGTCCCTGCTCTGGTTCTAATGAAACTGGCCCCAGTTGGTCAGTTAGTGTTCGGTTCATTTCCTGAACCTGCAGGCAGAGACTCGTTCAGCCCGCCTGAACGGGCCCGACAGGTTGTTCCAGTAAGCTCTGCAGGTTTCTCTCAACGTGTCACAGAGAACCAATGCAGGAAGTTTCATTTCCTGCTGGGAACGACGGCTTTAATTAGCAGGAACTCCAGGGAGTGCTGCATCTGAGAGGAACACATTAACCTCCTGACCTGACAGGCCCTAGGAGGGAGTTAAAGCTCCTCCTGGGGACGGGGGAGCACAGCAGCCAGAAAGTATTCATACCCTCTCTGACATGTTCTCCAAACCCCAGAAACCAAAGCTGACTCTCTTTCTGCAGAGAATGAGTCAGAGAAGCACAGAGAAAGTTTCCAAACCCTGCACTGAACTGTGATATGGAAGCAAAACAACATTTTTAACGATGTGGAATCTGAAAAGTGTGGCATGCATTTGCATGAAGCTCATTTTCCTCCTGACACCCTGAAATAAAAAGTTCTGTGTAATTAATTTCTAGTTCACATGGCAAAATAATTTAGCAGATTTTCTCCCCGATCATCATGATGCTGTAGAGAAAATCTGAAGATTTTCCTTCTGCTGAACGTGATGTTTAGCTCTCATGGAGATGAGTTTTAATATCGTCTCCAGAAACAGACAAAGCTTGATTCGTCTGTAATCATTTTCTTTTCAAGAACTGTTTACAAAAAGGGTGTTTTATTAATTATTCCTTCTTTGAGCTGAACATGGACTATTAATGTTGGACTATAAGAATTTTTGTTTAGGCCTTTATGAGAATAAAGTTACAATGTTAGCAGAATAAATTTCACCAGAAAAATGTCTTAAAATTAAGAGGAAGAAGTTATTTTATGGAGAAAATGAAGTTTTAGTCTGTGTCTAATATTCTATCATAGAACTGACCTGAATTCAAAGTCCAAATAAAAATAAGCTGTAAAACATGCTTATAAAGCAAGATGGCCACCCTGGGCATGCTGACATCACTCAGATCGCATTGGGGGGAAAAGTACATTTTTTAGAAAAATTAAATGTTTGAAAACCAAAATGTGATTAATTGATCAAATTGATTAATCTCCCGGCCAATCAGAAAGTGAGATGACGGAAACATGGTGGACGTCTTTGTTTTATTTTTTCCCTGTTAAATATCATCTGACTTCCCGGTCAAACATTTTGATTTCCCTGAACTCACATTTGGAAAATCATCCCAGAATCTTTAAATCTTTCCAGGGATCACTGTCATCATATCACCTGATAATTAAATCAAGCCAGGTCGTCTGAAGGCCTCAGAGCTTCAGAACAACCAGCATCACCGCAGTGGTGGCAGCGGGTCAATGGATGGAGCTAAAACCTGGTAGGGTCTGCAGAACACCTGATCCAGGACAACCAGCCAAAGACATGAAATGGCCTAGTCAAAGTACAGAAGTGAATCTGGCTCAGAATCTGTGCAGAGGCCTGAAAATAGTTTATCTCCATCCAGTCAGACTGAGCTGGACTCTCAGAGTGTTCTGATAAAATGACGGGTCATCCCTGCTGGTCAAACACAATAAATTAAAGAAAAGCCCATTTCTAATGCTGGGAACGTTTAGTGGAAGAAAAAGCTTGTCATCATCTGAGACTGTTTATCCCGCAGCAGCAGGATCAAAGTGACACAGCGGGTCTTCTGTCCACTGAGCTTGTCTGTTCAGGCTGCTGGACAGAACTTCAGCCGACCCAAACGGGTCCAATGAGCAGAACTGGAGAGACCTTATCCAGAGGGTTCTGAAACCAGTCAGAGCACTTCTTATTTAGCTGTTATAAAAATAACCAGACCACACTCATATCTATGTTTTTCTCTCTGAGAAAATTGATTTTTAACTGTAGAACTGAATAATAAATCTAAAAATTAAAATTTGTTTTAAAAGTTAAAATTAAACAATCAGAATCCAGCTGAGTTAGACCTGGACAAATGTTGCTTCAGAGAGGTCAGGACACTAAATGACAAACCGGCTTGCCGTATTTGGAGCTTTTTTTTTTTTAATGGTGGAAATCATGTTGCCACGAGCAACAAATCCACCATTGTTAGTCTTTTAAAAACAGATTTTACACCAAAACAACTCTCAGATAGCATCACTAAAATAATTAGCCACAACTTTATTGGGGCCCCCGGTACGTTGGGTCCCCGGCACGTTGGGTCCCCCGGTACGTTGGGTCCCCGGTACGTTGGGTCCCCCGGTACGTTGGGTCCCCGGTACGTTGGGTCCCCGGTACGTTGGGTCCCCCGGTACGTTGGGTCCCCCGGTACGTTGGGTCCCCCGGTACGTTGGGTCCCCGGTACGTTGGGTCCCCGGTACGTTGGGTCCCCGGTACGTTGGGTCCCCCGGTACGTTGGGTCCCCGGTACGTTGGGTCCCCCGGTACGTTGGGTCCCCCGGTACGTTGGGTCCCCGGTACGTTGGGTCCCCCGGTACGTTGGGTCCCCGGCACGTTGGGTCCCCGGTACGTTGGGTCCTCGGTACGTTGGGTCCCCCGGTACGTTGGGTCCCCCGGTACGTTGGGTCCCCGGTACGTTGGGTCCTCGGTACGTTGGGTCCCCGGTACGTTGGGTCCTCGGTACGTTGGGTCCCCGGTACGTTGGGTCCCCGGTACGTTGGGTCCCCGGTACGTTGGGTCCTCGGTACGTTGGGGCCCCGGTACGTTGGGGCCCCGGTACGTTGGGGCCCCGGTACGTTGGGGCCCCGGTACGTTGGGGCCCCGGGTTGCAGCCTGTCCCTGACCTGCAGCTCTGGTGCTCCACAGACACAGCTTCATGTTTAACTATTTTCCACAGAAACATCAGCTTTATATGTCAGTGTCAGAAAGAAGGATCCTGTCCAAGATGGCGGCCATCTTGGACAGCGAGTCTCATCCAGTCCATGATGTGCTGGTCGGATCCAGGAGCATCTTCAGCCAGAGACTCATTTAGCCAAAGTGCAGCACAGAGAACCACACAAAGTCATTTTGCCATCAGGTTTTACGATGCTCAAGTTTGTACTAATTGATCACATTTTTTCTGCGCTCATTTACAGGTTATTAATTGATTAATATATTGCATGTGATTATTTATTTATGTATTCATTCATTTGTTTTTTTGTTTTTATCTAGGTACTTTGAAATGATCAGTCTAAGATTTATGTATATTTTCCAAACTTTGTATTTATTACCTAAGATGGAGTAACTTTCAACAAATAAGCAATTTCTCCTTATCAATAAAGTGTATCAATAAAGTATATTCTATTCTATTCTAAACGGCTGCTGCAGGAATATTTACTTTAACAGGCCGTTTCTGCCGTCAGTGATGGAGATGGCTCTGTTTTCTGTATCGTCTAAGATCGTTTAATAAACTCTCCACAGAGTTTTATTTCTTCTAGCAAAATAAGATTTTATCATTTTAAGCTAAATTTTCTTTAAAGTTTCAGCTCCTGTATATCAGAGGTATTCAACATGGGGGTCGCAACCTCTTGGTGGGCTGGAGATGTACAACCACAGGCGTTGAGAAATTTTTGTTTAATGAGACACTTTTCATGTTTTTCTTTTGCAATTTGATGTTATGTCTTATGGACTCAAGATGAGGAATAAAGTATTTTAGAGAGAAATGAAAACATCCAGTGAGTGAAAATCTGTTCATTAGGTTGAAAGTTAAAAGTTAAAGTTTTTTCATGATAGTGGGCCTTTTATTAATGGTTGTAATAAAAATATGAAATAATGAAAAGATGAATTATTTGTATTAAATACACGATAAAGACACGGTTTTATGTCTTAATGTTTGATGCTACTGACTGGAGTCCCACCTGGCCGAGTGTTTGGACTCCTGGAGTCGTTCTGCATCAGTTACTGCAAACAGCCGTTTTTATTCAGATCTGCTTCCTGCTGGGAGGTTCTCGTCCGGTTTGAAACCAGCCGAACTGGTTTGTCTCAGAGCCTTGGTCCAAACTGGAAACCAGCAGCTGGACTTCCTGGAACTGGACTTCCTGTGGGAATGTCCTCCAGGTCCTCAGGTTCCAGAACCAGAACCCGTTCTGCTGAGGAGACCCTGCAGTAAACCATCTCAGCATCACCTGAGACTCTGCAGAAGAAGGTCAAGCTCTGCTCTGACGTCATCTAGCTGCTCAGTGACGTCACCAGGAAGGTGATTACAGGCCGGAAACTCCGCGCTAATCAATCTCAGTGACTGACAGCTGATCAGCATCCTCGGCGCGTGCGCTGTGACGGTTACGCGTGCGTATATGCGCGTGCGTGTGTGCGCGTGCCGATGTGCGCGTGTGCGTGTCTCTCACGGTGTTCCGGAGGTCCTGCAGCGCTACGCTCATCCTGGAGATGCGAGCCGGAGAGCAGCGCGCTACGGCCGGCCCATCCTCCCCGGGCTGTCCGCCTGTCCGCTGGGTCGGTGTGTCCGCCGCTGCCGCTCGATCAGAACCGGGACCGGGATCGGGATCAGGACGGGTTTCTGCTCTCTCCTCTCCTCTGCCTCTCCGTGACTCCTCAGACCCCGCCCAACATCCAACCAGCCGCTTCCTCTCACAAACAAACACACCCCGAGACACACGGGGACTGACGTCATCACACGGCCTACGTCACCTCCTCCAGCTCCCACATTTATCCATCCATCTATCTCTCTGTTCTGGTTCTGGTGGATCCAGGTCAGTTGGATCTATGCATTGATGGTCAGAACCTCAGCAGAACCTGAAGTTCTGTTGGTTTTACTCTGAGAATCTGATGCTTTTATTACACTTTTATCTAGATTTTTCATGTTTTTTCCTCCTCAGGTTCCTCTTCTTTCATTATTTATAATTTATTACTTTATTGATTTCATATTGATTTTATTCCCTTCATTCTGTCCTGGAGTTTGTCCTAATTTAAATCTTTTTCTTTATACTATATTTGTATTTATTCATTTATAATTGAATCCAGACTTTATTCCTGTTTTTGTCCTGATTCTTTTCTGCTTCTATTTTGTTTTTATCTGTTTGTTCTTTTGTTTATTTTCACATGTAAAATGATTTATTTTAGTTTTAATCTGTTGTTTTTTTCTTGTTTTTATTTTCTATATTCTTGGTTAGAACCTGATTTAATCCAGGTTTTATTCTGATTTTCTCTTATCTTATCAATCTATCCTCCTGACTCCATTTTTGTTGATGGTTATCATGAGGAGAAAGTTGGGATTTCTCAGCTGTCAGTGGACCAGAACCAGGACCAGAACCTGGGCCTTACCAGGGATTTGAACTTGCAGCCTGTCAGGCAGCTGATTGTTCTGGTTTCAGTCGAAGGTTCTGCAGAGTTCTGCTTCCTGCTTCCTGTCACCTGGACAGGAGCGGCTCTGCAGCAGGTAGGAATGCCACCCACGGACGCATAAATATCCTAATTGCACCTGAAGGCATCAGGGGGATTCCGCCAGGAGCCTCTGAGATGATCCAGAAGCGTAAACAATTCTGCCCCCCGCCGGCAGAAAGCTGGAACTGCGCCGAGGGAAACTTTGAGACTGAGTCATAAAAATATATTTAATGTGAATAAAAATATATTGGCCTGATAAAAAGACATTTTCTTGGTCATTTTATGTTTTATTTTTCTGGTGAGAAAAATTTAAGTTAACGTTAGCAGAGTTAGCTTAAAGCTAAATATTTAGTTTGAAGCTAAATATTTAGTTTGGAGCTAAATATTTAGTTTGGAGCTAAATATTTAGTTTGAAGCTAAATATTTAGTTTGGAGCTAAGTATTTAGTTTGGAGCTAAATATTTAGTTTGAAGCTAAATATTTAGTTTGGAGCTAAATATTTAGTTTGAAGCTAAATATTTAGTTTGGAGCTAAATATTTAGTTTGGAGCTAAATATTTAGTTTGAAGCTAAATATTTAGTTTAGAGCTAAATATTTAGTTTGGAGCTAAATATTTAGTTTAGAGCTAAATATTTAGTCCGCTAACTAAAGGTCAGTTTTTGGTCCTGACCTGCTGATCTCATCTAATCCAGGAAATCTTCTTCCTGTGGCTCGTTGGCTGATTAACTGGGAATCAGTTAAATGTTAGAAACCCAGACCTTTTCCACTTTGGACCCAAAGGTCTTATATTTGGTTTATTGATCAGAACTTTATGTAGTTTCTGTTCAGTTCTGCTCGGCTGAGGAACATCAGGAAAAAAACCTGCTGGTTCTGATAGTTTCACAAAATTAAAGTCAGAACAAAAGGTCCTAAATAAAAGGTTGAGTAAAGTCTTACAGCTCCCCCTGCTGGCCACAGACCCACAGCGCAGTCCAAAGATCAGGAAGCTTCTTCATTCATCTGAGAGCATCCTCCTCATCCTCAGCAGGATCTTCATCTTCTCTGACAGGAAACATCAGCGTCTCGTCAAAAGTTCTCCAGAAGGAGAAGAAGAAACAGAAGAAGAATAAATCTGCAGCAGACCAACTCACATCTGGAAGTAATCAGAGAGTTTAGGCTTCACAGCTTTTAAAGGGTGAGAAGAAGAGTGGGGTCAGAGGTCAGATCAGTCCAATACAAGTGGAAATAGCTCCACCTACTGGACATAATAAACTTACAGTCAAATAACAGCAATAATTCAAGTTATTCAGGCTGAAAAAATGGTTTCATTTTCAAAGTGATATTTTCACAGTTTGAAACTAAATATATAATCAGTTACTATTTAATTAAACTCAATTTTTAGTTTGCTAATTAAATGTTTAACTCACATTTAGTCAGTCCGACCGTCAGACTGGTGATGAGACCCCGGTTGAGGGGGGATTAGGGTTGGGATTAGGATTAGGTTAACCCCAACCCCGGTTGGTGCTGTAAGCGTTAAAGCAGCAAACTGTTGGACCTGGAGATGTTCGGTTCTAATTGGGCCGTCGGTACTAAGGGGTTGGCTCCGTATTTTCAGAGTCAAATTGTGAAATATTTTTCTGTTATTGGACTCGACTTGTCTTAGTTCCTAAAAGTCTTTAGTTTAGTTCTGGTCTCCCTCGGTCTCAGTCTCAGCCCGAACCCTCTTGGTACCGACTTGGACTCGATATGTTCTGGACTCGGTCTTGTCTTCTCTCCCTGTTTTCCTCTCTGACGTTGGAGCTGCTCCTTCAGCTCCACAGCGATGAAGCCTGATGTTCTGACCTGGTTGGGTTAGGTTTGGACCAGAACTCAGCTAACGTCACTCAGGATCAGACACACACGCATCATTTTAATGAAACATCCTGAAATCTGTGAGCAGCAGCTCATCAGCTCCTCCCATCCTTTGCGCCGTCAGGAGGAACTTCTAAAAGAGCAGCTCTTCATCGGCACCTTGTCATTCGGCAGAAGAAAAGCCACAGCTGCGTCTCTGAAAGAGACGAAGATGAAAACCTTGGTGGTGGCGGCATCTCGCTCTGGCAGCTTTTTGTTCTCAGAGAGACGGAGGCGACAGGAAGCTGAATCATCTTCACCTGTCAGAGCCTAAACTTCTGTATGTTGACAGGAAAATGCAGAAACACAAACAGCCTGCTGACATGTGAAGGCCGATTAGTGCTGAGCAGAGGAACTGAGAAACTGAAGAACTGAAGAAATGAAGAAATGAAGAACTGAAGAACTGAGAAACTGAAGAAATGAAGAACTGAAGAACTGAAGAACTGAAGAACTGAGGAACTGAGAAACTGAAGAACTGAAGAAATGAAGAACTGAAGAAATGAAGAACTGAAGAACTGAGGAACTGAGAAACTGAAGAAATGAAGAACTGAAGAAATGAAGAACTGAAGAACTGAAGAACTGAGGAACTGAAGAACTGAAGAAATGAAGAACTGAAGAACTGAAGAACTGAGGAACTGAAGAACTGAGGAACTGAAGAACTGAAGAACTGAAGAACTGAGG
>CAEGAD010034930.1:0-130186 GCA_903067055.1 Poeciliopsis paucimaculata | reverse complement strand
GAGTCTGTGGAGTGAGAGAAAGAGTCTGTGGAGTGAGAATGTGGCGGAGGAGTGAGAGAACGAGTCTGTGGAGTGAGAGACAGAGTCTGTGGAGTGAGAGACAGAGTCTGTGGAGTGAGAGAAAGAGTCTGTGGAGTGAGAATGTGGCGGAGGAGTGAGAGAACGAGTCTGTGGAGTGAGAGAACGAGTCTGTGGAGTGAGAGATCGAGTCTGTGGAGTGAGAACGAGTCTGTGGAGTCAGAACGAGTCTGTGGAGTGAGAACGAGTTTGTGGAGTCAGAGAACGAGTCTGCGGAGTGAGAGGACGTGGCGGAGGAGTTGGAGAACATGGCGGAGGAGTTGGAGAACATGGCGGGATAGTTGGAGAACATGGCGGAGGAGTGACTCAATCTGGTGAAATGAGTGAAGGTGTCGAGTAGTGAGACCAAGACGCTGGAATCGTTGTATATTGGTGTAGATTCTAACTCAGCTTTAAACGTTCTCCCTTATCATCATGTTTGTTCTCTAATGAAATATTAGCAAAGTTTCCACAGAACTAATCAATCCTGGAGTTATTGATGCCTTTTCATGTTTGATTTCCTGGGCTGAGCTCATTCTGGTTGTTCGCTCTCTGTGGTTTACCGACAGTGGAAATTACTTGATCACTTCAGTCAAACAGCTAAATACTCGATAGGATGAGGCCTGATCACGGAGCGTCACAGCCAATAAGTTGAAAAGTTGTTAATTAGTTTTGCTTTCAGGGCCCAGTGTTCGGGTCATGGTGTTTGACCTTCTAACTGCAGCACAACCAAACAAATGAAAGCAAATCAATCACTGTTTGAACTGTTTGCCACACTGCTGAGCATAAAAAAAAACACAAAGTTTTACATTGTTGTTAAAGTGCAACTAACCCTAGATGATCTAATTAGGTTATTTTTGGTTCTAGCTTCATGTTGAAGTGCAGATTTTGAGATTTTACTGTAAAATTAGTTTAATTTTGCAGTATTTAACTCAAACCATCTCAGTGCTACCCTCTGTACGTTGAATGTTTGGTATTGCACCTGATATTTCCTGTCTTAAAGATAGAGCTTTTTCAGTGTCTACATCACAACGCCAGGTTAAAAATTTGCCTCACTCCAGAATTTCTGGTGCTTCACATGTTATTGCCATAGAGATCTCCAGTGTTTTTTTTTGTTTTTTTTTAGAGGGGTCTGAAAAGTATGCAAATCCATGTTAATGTTCCACTAATGTTGGAAAAACATTTTTGCAATTGCGGCATTTCCATAAAATAAAAAGCACAATTAAAATCACACATGAATAAGTTTGTTCATATGAGAACAAACTTCGCCATCAACCCCCTGCTACTTCCTGTCATCTTTGTGGTTCGCTCCAGTGGCAACATCCGGTTGTTTGATCATGTGACTAATGATGTGAAAAAAGTGTTTCCATTGCAGTTTTGCAAATACATTTATTTCAGTACGGCCGAAAACCACCTCATTCTGGCGTACATACTTTTTTAATAAAAAATGTTACATTTTTTTCTTTTTTTCTTAAAATGGTGTGTTTTCATTAAGCAACTTTGTTTTCGTAATTCCAATTTGTGTAATTCTACGGTTAATACATATTTCTCACCTGTGAACCGGAAGTTATGCGGTAAGCGCATGCGCAATGCCTAGAAGATCCATGGCCTCAAGACCAAGAAAAATAAAATATGTGGACACTCTTCTTGACCAAGGAGAAAGATACATGAACAAAATCGCTGCTGTCACGAGACAGAGAAAGAAAATGTGTTTGAGGACAAACTGCCGTCAATTCCAACTGCGACATAACATTAGTGAGAAGAGAACCGACACCAAGAAGCTCCGCCTAAAATCCATGGACGAATACAAGCAACGTTTAAACGGTTTTGTAAAGGACATACAAACTATACGTGTGAATAATAAGGTTCTGATGCCAGTCAGAGTGAGTACATGTGGTAAAAGATTTAGCTTGCAGATGAAGGCTATTTTAGCTAAGCTAATGTTGCTAGCTCGGCAATAAGTACTCCAGTAAATATATTTATCTTAGTATTACAGAGGTGGGTAAAGTACTCAAAATCTGTAATAGAGTAGTAGTTGTAATGTATATTGTTTCTAAGTTAGGAACGAGGTGGGAGCTAGTTCTAAACTTGTGTTTATTGTTGTCATAGCAACTTCCTCCCAAGATGGCTGCCACTTAAAGTTCACGGAAAGGCAGCCGGGGAATCGGTTAATCCCGGATCTGGTTTTACTCGTCATATTCCGCATGGTCTCACCTTACAGCATCATATCAGCGTATGCCATCATGTTTCACGCATGAAACACAGAGAGGTGACGGGATCCTCTCCCTCCTCATTCGGTCATTAGTATTCAGGACGTGTTGCCTTCCTTCCTGCTGTCCGCCGCTCGCTCCCCTGACGGAGAATCAGCCGGCGTTGATTAATTTCAGCCTATTAGCGCCCCTCGTCCGCCTCCCCCGGCTCCGCCCAGGTTAAGTCCCCGCGCACACCCATGTGCATGCTCGCAGGCGGGGGTTGCTGGGTGAGCGATGGCGGACAGGTTGCCAGGGAACCGGTTGTTGTCAGAGCGATATTAATGAGCGGCTTGCCGGTTGTTCGTGCCAGCATGTTTAAGTGTTCGGGTGTTGGCGTGCCAAAAGAGAGAACGAACGGCTTGTTTTTCTGTCCGTGCGCCTTTACACATAGAGATGCTTCCCCCCCCCTTTTTCTTTCTTTTTTGTCTGTCACCGCCTGTGTGTGATATCCAGCAATGCCATGGCCTGAGGGACGCGGGCTTATGCGTGTGTTTGTGCGTGAGTGTGTGCGCTCTGTGGAGGCCTGTCCTAGTTTCCTGCTCCTCACCAGGGAGCCGGAGGATCCAAGGACTGACGCACATCACCTGACAGCCGCCCCGCTGCTCCCGTGCCCCGCACCATGGGTGTGTGAGTGTATGACAGAGATGGAGCGCCTGGATGTGCGTGTGTGTGTGTGTGTGTGTGTGTGTGTTGGCGGTCGATCTGTGCGCAGAGGCAGTCATACTTGGAGAAGGTGGGAGAGAATTTTCCTGCAGTGACCCCTTCAGGCGGATTGGAGAGGAAAAGATGTCACACAAATCTTAAAACAGCAAAGCTAAATGTGTTTTCCTGAAGTCCAAACACACACAGTGACCCAGATTTACCAAGTGGGAGCACAGGAGGCATACATCTTAATTTATTAAACATTTCTGCAACTCATTACTGCTTTTATTACAATTATTGCAGATGTAACTTAATAATTTAAAATATTATTGAAAAGTTTGTTTTAGTGATTCATTTAACTCACTAGACAAATATTTTTGTCTATTTTTAGTACAAATATCCTAGAGTATTTTAAATTACACAAAACTAACTTACAAGTAACTTTTAAGCAAAATTTAAGAGCTTGGAATGAATTACTAATTACTTAATGTCAATTAAAAACCATACTAGTTTCTAGTACTTTTAAAAACCCAGATTATAAATGAAATATTCTACTAGTAGAAACTTATGTAGTGAACGTTAAGGGAGATTGAGATGATTAACCCGGATGTTAACCTAAACAATAAAATGTTCATTGGTGTGAAATAAGTTTCATGTTGTAATGAAGAAACCTGAAACGGAGAACAACACCAAGAAATTTAAATAAAGGTTCCAAATTACAGAAAATATTTTCCAAAACGTGCTTTTAGGACAGGGATAGGATTCGATGTGAATTCAAAGTCCAACTTAATACAAACTGAAAAGTCCAGTGGATTTGGTTCGATTGGGATCAAAATAGCCCACTTCCTGTTGTTGGAGCAGTCTCCAGTCTGCTTGGCATTCATATGCATTCAAACCAAAACAGAGTTTGGTCAGTGGACCAAAGTTCACTTTGTTGGTTCACATCGGAGTTTGGTTATGCATTCACACCTCACCAAATGAACCGGACTCTCTGGGCAAACGTACTGGAGTTGGATTAAAGTGGACTAAACTGGGCTGGTGTGAATCCAAGACAGTAGATCCTGGGTGGGCTGGCCTTACTCTGAATTATGCAAACCCAAGGAAACATTTAAAAAAGAAAAAAAAAATTAACAAAAATTAAATCTTCACAAACAGAACAGAAATCAGCTGCATTATTCAATGCAGCTGATTTCTCGCCCAGACTGATCGCAAAGTAACAATTTTTTTAAAAAGAAATTTTGTCTAAAGTGTCTGTGCAGCAGCAAATTTCAGAATGAAGACCAAAATGACTCACAAATATAAAACATTTCTCAACTTTGAGCTGAAAATGTGATAAACTGAGGACAAAAACCAAAAGGTGCAACAACTAAACGAACTTAGTGACAGATTAAAACAGCAGCGTCTTAAGAGGCGAACCTAATCCTCAGAGAGGAGCTTAACTTCTATCCACGTCTGTCTGTCTCGGGTGAAAGGTCAGCTTTGATGAGTTGTAAAATATCCATAATCACATATTCCAAACCTCCTCTGACCTCCTGAGTCACAGGTTCATATTCATAGTTGCTCAGGTCTGCAGACGCAAACCTTTGCAGGCCCGAGTGCTTTATTAGAAAAAAAATGTCATGAATTTCTTATAGGCTTCTAATGCTGTGAGATACGTTAGGATCTGAACACATTAAAGTTTCAGACACGTTAGATTGTTGAAGACAAAGAAAAGCAAATGAATGTAGTTGCTGTTTTTTGAGGGTTTATTTTTTGTAAATCGGTGAAATGTTGACTGTCCAGCTTCTAGAAAATACAAACAAAAACAAAAAACAATGAAACTGAGAAAGTAAAGTTACAGTTCAGTCAAACCAGAAGTTTCCAGGAAAATTAGACAAGCAGCAGAGTAAAATCTCAATAATTCAGCAGCTCTGATGTTCTGCGGCGTGCAGCATGAGGGCTCTCTCTCTGACCCTCCCATCGCTAGCCGGTTTTCCTGCTGAATCCAGAGTTTGGAGTTAGTTTCAGTTCGACCGCCTCTCCCCGAGATGCTGACCTCTGAGTTCGGATCGTTCCCGTAGAGACCGGCCTCCCACCTGAAGCGGACTCTGTGTGGCCTGAGCGCCAGTGTTTCATACCGCAGAGGTCATGACCCCGCTGCCTCGAGTACATTTGTCTTCCTCTGAATGATTACATATTAACACTGGCACACACACACTCGGACTGATAGCTGCTGAGTGATCCTTTAACCTCCAGTAAGGAGCAGCTTGTTCTCCTGATGGGAGCAGGGACCTCACCTTGTTCAGCCAGGGTGTCCCTGCATCTTTAAAGTCTTTAAAAATCTTAAATTCATGTTTTTAAATTGATCTTAAAATGTCTTAAATTCATGTAAAAAAGCAAGTTATTTTCTTTTCTGTCAATCAAAAGTTGGAGTCACACCGAAAGAGCTTCATTGGGTTCTGTGACTTAAAAAAACCCCCAACAACTTCATTGATCCCACTAAACAGCTGCTAATATAGCTAGCTAAGGAGCTTTTTAGCATTTGTCATGTCATGGGTAAGTTCAAATTTAACGCCAGTTGCCGGAAAAACATTTGTATATTGCTGTGGAGACATAAATCTTAAATTTTACTCATAATAGTTGTAAAATATCTTAAATCCGTGTATCTAAAATAAGGCCTTACATGTCTTAAATTCAATACATTTTGACTCGACATGTCTATTTAATCTCTGGGTTTGAGCTGCAACCAAATCAAGATGGTTGCAGAGCACTAACTGTCTGCTAACATAACTTGCCATCTAGCTAGCTTTTTTGCTTCTGTAATTTAATGGGTAAGTTCAAATTTATGGCCAGTTGGCTGGACGATGTTTGTTCATTGCTGTGGAGATATGGGTCTTAAATTTCATTGAACATAATCTGAGTTGGTGAAACCTGCAGAAACTCTGCCATCATCTCAGACCCTTTTCACTCCTTTTTTTTCTCATTCTGACCTGTTTTTCTCGTGTTTGGAGAGATAAATTGCTATTTTCTTTGCAGGTAAACGGTTTCAGGAGTGGGTTTGTGTGATTCTGTGCCTCTTCCTCTTCATCATCAACTTCTTCTTCCTCCTCCTGCACTTCTCCACCGTTCACATCTACAAGATCATCCTCGGCATTGGTAAGAGAACAGGCAGAGACTTTTGTTTTTGTGCTTTTTATTTATTTACATGACGTACTTTTTCCTCTACTCCAGTTTTGGGAATAGTGACGGCAGATTTTGCCTCGGGGATTGTCCATTGGGGAGCCGACACCTGGGGATCCGTGGATATTCCTGTTGTTGGGAAGGTGAGCAGAAAAAACAGAACTTATAAATAATATTAAATAATAATCAAAAGAGAAAGGTGGTGTTAAGAGCAATGTTGTAAGTTTTCTCCTGCAGAAGTCATTTTTGTTTATGATTCTCTGATAATCTTGATCTGTTTTATTTGAAAACTAAATTTTTATAGGTTTGCACTGTAATCAAAATGATAGAAAAATGATTACTTGCTCGGTTTTTACTTGTTTTTTTCCCATAAAAGTAAATATTAATGTCTCTAAAGATGTAAACATTTTTCTTGAAGTGTAAGCTTTCTGTTCTTTAGGCCTGAACCTTTTCATTTTCGGCTATTAGGCTTTGTTTACATCTTACATCTTATTCCTTCAACATGGGAGGTTTCTGTTTCACTTGAAATAAAGGCCTTAAATTTATTTGCCTGGGACTCGGCCTGTTACAATAACAAATTTTACTGGACAATAAATTGTCCCAGAAATCATTGCGATACTTGATAATACTGGTATTTTGAGATCATATTTAACTAATATAATAACAATTATCATTATACTCAGTAAAACATAAAAAAAACTTTAATTTCTAAAGAACATTTTACACTGGAGGGGGAAAACCTTTTAAATATGCAAAGTCAATAAAATTATTAAAATATTTTATCATTATTATCAATAAAATACAGAGACTTCATAAAATGGGCTATGAAGTCTCTGTAGCTGAAATTGCTTTCCAAAAAGTAATAATCATTCAGCTTTGACAGGAAAAACAGGCAAAAGAGGCAGGTAAGGTAAACTAACTACATCACACTTCAAAATGGCGATTTTTCAATGATGTTAAAGCTGATTGTTGTCCAAATGGAAATTCTCACTCTCATTTTAATTAATCACACAATTAATTGATTTATTGCTCATTGGTTGTCATAATTTGCCGTTGGTGTGTTGGTTAAAGATGGCTGCACCTACTTCACACATTAAAAAACACATTTTACAACAAAGCCAATTAGATTAAAGTTCATCCTCATTTCATCCACTTAAAATCAGTGATCAGGTGCAGCTTGCAGGTCGTTTGTTTTGATTAATACCATCAGATTTTCACGGTTTGTGTGTTGTCTGGATGTCTTTTACGTTTATGTTTTATTCATAGTGAAATAATTTGTTGAAATGTTAAAAACTAATGTGCATTTTTAGAGCTCATGTACCCCAATTAGAGCGGCTACCGTTTGTGTTGCTCACATATATTATCAGTGCATGATTAGTAATGAGTTGATATTAGTCAGAATTTGATTAAAATTTATGAAACATGCAAAACGTCGTGTGAAAGCTCGTTGTTAGAGCTAAACGTTCGCATAGTAAATGTTAACAGGGTTTATTTTCTGAGTTCAGACAAAATTAAGGATTTTATTGTTTGTCTCATCTGCAGGATTTCAGATTTTTCTGCTTTCAGTCCAGATTTTAAACAAACCCTCCGTTTCTAGAGGATCCTGATTCATCATTCATCCCTTCCTCAATTCCTTCTTTGTTTCCTTCCTTTTTTTCTTCTCTCCTTCCTTAGTGTTAATCCTTCTTTTCTGCCCTTCCTTTCTCTTCTTTCTATTCCCCTTTGTTTTTTTCCTTTTTTGTGTCCTACCTTCCTTCCTCTTGTCTCCTTGTATTTTACCTCCTTCTGTTCCCTCTTTCTTCCCTCCTGTTTTATCCTTCTTTCATTCTTTCTTCTTTTACATTCCTTATTTTTCTCCATCCTTTATTCCTTCCTTAGTTGTTCCTTTTTCTTTTTCATTCTTTCTTTACTTTTTATTTTGTCCTTTCATTTCTTTCTCTTTTGCTTTCATTTGTCTTCTTTTTTCTCTTTTGTTCTTTCTTTCTTGCTGTCTTTCTTTCTTCTGTTCTTTGTTTCTTTCTCCATTTATTTTTCGTTTCTTTTGTCCTGTCTTTATTTCTTTTATTTAGCTCTCCCCTTTTGACCTGTCTTTCTTTCATTCTTTCTTTTGTGTTCTTCCTAACTTTCATGCCTTCTACAATCCTGTCTTTTTCTTTTTCATCCTTTTGTTTGTTCTCTTTTTCTTTCTTTTGTCCTTTTTCATTCTTTCATCTTATCTCCCTTGTTTCTTTCTCTACTTTGCACCTTTGTCTCCAACTTCCATTATTTCCTTCCCTCCTTCCCTCCTTGTTTTCTCTCCTTTCCTTTGGTTTGACCGTCATGGCCGACGGTTCCCTTTCTTCCCCTGAAAAAGTCAGAAATGAAACTCTAAAAGTAAATAAATATGATGACATAGAGCAGATGTCTACATGCTACATCTTGGAGTTTTACATGAAATCCTCCAGTTTAATTCAGAGCCTGATGTTTCCATGTTTTATTTTTCTTTACAATAAAAGTTTTTTTCCCTCCTGCATCACATTTAGTTAGACTGGTGTAATTTCCATGTTTTTTGTCCGAGGGCTTTGCGTGGGCGAAGGATGTCCATGTATGATGTGGCATTTTTTGAAGCCGAAGACACAGCGGCGTATTTACATGGCGTGTCCGTCGCCATAGGAGAGCCCTAATAAATGTATTTAGTGGAGAAGAAGAAGAATAGACGTTAGCGGAGAACAGACGGGCTGCGTTGATGTGTGTGTTTACGTGTGTGTGCGGTTACCTCAGCAGTGGCTCTGAGCAGAAGAATAAAGCAGGTTTGTGCTTCTATTTGAGGTTAGTTTGAATATCAAAGCCTGACTGGATGCAGAACACCCGAGGCTAATAGAGCCCCTTTCATTCTTTGTTTGTTTCCGTTTGCTGCCATGTGTACGTCTGGTGTCTACATGAGCTCGTTCTGACTTCACTTCCAGTTTCCTTTGTTGTCCGTAATTGTTGGGACATCTCTGAGGACGTTGCTCAGGTTGAGAAACACACAGAGCGTAGAAGCGTTTATGCTAACTGTCTTCAGGCCGCTGAATCTGTACGTGGCTCCCAGAACGATGAGACCCGACTCTCAGTCCGCAGGTTTAGTGTCTCTGCAGCATTTTTTGAGCAAAAAAGGCAGATAGTGAAAAACTAACGACACCAGTCAGATGTAGCGGCCTGTTTAACGAAATGGGTCTTCTCAGGATTGGAATCGTTTATCCAACACATCCCACAGATATGTGATCTACTGTTTACTAACACAATTAGCAGGAGCTACCGCCGTTAGCAGGAGCTTACATGAAAGCTAAACAATTGTAAGATTATGAAGTAGATATTTTAAAGCGACAACAAAACAATTATTAAAAGCTGCAATAAGTAACTTTTACTTAAAAATTTTGTTTACGTATTTTTTTTAAATCTTCACTACCTTCACTAGCCTTAGCATTCATGACAGGTTCTGCTAGCTGCAGCACAACAGAGAGCAAGAGGATGTTGGGTGATTGACACCGCTAAGACACGCCTCCTAACTGTGTTTGGTAGAAACTAAAGCTCTTTTTTTAAAGGTTTTGTTGACTCTAGTGGCCTTTATTTAAAAGTAGCTCAACAGGAAACAGAGTAACTCAAGCTCTTTGAATCAGATGGTTTATTTCTGGAATCTGGATTAATCTCTTCCAGCAGCACAGACGTAATTTTCTCTGACTCTCCCCTCTTCATCTGTTTGGTCCTCCTCATCTTCATCATTTCTCTTCTATCTTCTTTTTCAGTGCACTCCGTTCAGCTGAACGTTACTCAATGTGCAAAAATTACTGTTTTAGCTTGATGTAGCACCTAGCATATGTCATGTACCCAGGCAGCATTGCAACGTAAACAACATGGCGACGTCCGTGTAACAATATTATATTTAAATTTAGCCTGCAGTATTTTTACTGCACTGTTTATCATCTGAAATGAAGTCTATTGTTACAACTAATCAATTTAAATGCCTAAATCTATTCAAGTTATTTAATGATCTACAGTTATGGTGGAAATCAGATTTGAGTATTTTTAATTTGGAAAAAAAAAAACAAAGATAATTTAATCAGAGTAAATTCATATTTTAACAAAAGGGCACTTACTTTTAAACTTAGGGTTAGATTAGTCAGACTGATGACCTGAAACATTTAAGAAAGATGAAAAAACTAAAAACAAGTGACACTGCAGAGGGGTGTGACTTATTTTTTCATGTGAGGTTCGAAGGTAAATGAAACTTGAGCACATTAAATAAAGAGCGTTTGGGGAAAACAAAAGCATCTGATATGATTTTTTAAAAACTTACAAGGGGAAACTCTCCCATTCATCATCAGAACATAGAACAATTTATTTTAAATTGAGCCCATAAAACAGGTTTTCTTTAATCTCCACAGAACTGGAATTACAGTCGCGTTTTAAGAAGAGCTGCACAGCCTCCCTGTAGTGCTCAGAACAATTCCTTCGCGAGGCTTCAGGCCACGCTGTATTTTCTTTAGTCTTCATGTCGTTGAGCTTTAATTGACTCAACAAGGATTTCGCAGTCCTCTAATGAGTCTACTTTGAGGACAAAGTCACGCTCATTAGTTCCCAATGATGCTCGATTCACTCTGAAATTTGCCAGATGTGCTTCCAGTTTAGGAGGATGTTTGAAGATGGTCCGTCCCAGTCTGCTCATAGGGTTTTATTGTTTAAAAGCAGCTTTTCTTCCTGTCTGCCTTTTTCTTTTTTTACGTCTTTAACAAACATCTGCAGCTCTCTGCGAGGAGGATTTGCTTTCTAATGTGAATACAGACACAAAAAACTGGTATGCTAAAACAAAATGACAAGAACTGAAATTGAGAAAAGATTTTCTTTAACTGAGATAAATAAAACCAGTAATTAATGGGAAAAGCTGGAACTAAATTGTTCTGAAATTATAGATGTAATATATTTTATTTTCTGTTGTTTCAGCTTCCCAACTGTTGTGAAATAGATTTTTTTTTTCCCCCCGACACAAGCGGTTTACATCAGCAGTGGTCAGATTAAGCTTCTCCGCAAAATGGCGACAGCAAAAGTTTGCATTAAACACCACAGTCAGTTGGTTATTCAACAATAATTTCATTAATTACTGAAAATTACATCTTCTGTTGAGTATTTATTACCCAATCTCACTGTACATAATCACAAAACTTTAATCTTTTTTTAATTCTGCACCTAAACATTCTCCAAATTGTAAAAATAACTAAAACTAGTACTTAAACTAAACTATGTTGAACTAATAACTGATAAAAAGTAGCAAACACTGTAAAAACCTATTTAAGCTATCTAAATTATGCAAAACATTAAACTGATATGATGAAAAACCCAAAACTGCTATAACCCTGGCATTCACTGTAGGGGCGCTTTGCTAGAAGGGCGCCAAAATGATGGCGGAAATAATAATAATTTTATAAAGTGCTGAACAATTATGAGGTTAAAGAAACCCTAAATAAAGCAATACAGTTATATATATATAAATATATATCATACCAATAATAGCAGGAAAAAATATGATGAACTGAAATGTAGAAGGAAAAAAAGTGTGGCTTTTCATTAAAATATCGGTTTTCTCCAAATTTTAAGACTTTCTTCAGACAATATTTTATCTTTATTTTTCTAATATGAACTTTAATATTGTAAGAAATAACATTTCTTTAGTTTTGCCCTTATTGTTCATCATATTTGAATGCAGTCTTTCTTTTCACTAGATGTTTCCATTTACCTTAAAATTGCACAAATAAGAACTACTGGTACATAGAGATGCTTTAATAAATCCAGATGCACCTCAGAAAGTACATATCTGCACCCAAAGACGCACAGAAGCAGATTTCAATTGCCTAGCAGACATTATTTTAAAGGGGGTGCACACAATCTGCTTCTGTGCACCCACTGCACAGAAGCAGATTTTCAATGCCTATTAGAAATTATTTTTTTGCCATATTCTGGCGCCTGCTCTAGCACAGCACCCCTATGTGTCACATGTAGTGCATGCCCACTTTTTGGGCGTCTTAAAGTTGAAATTCCTCCTAAAAATAAAAGAAAAGAGGAAAGAAATCTGTTGAAATAAATGTTAGAAGGACAAAAAGTGGGGGTGTTGGGGCGTGTCTGCCGGAGCAGTGGGACGGCGCCGGTTGCCGGGGCGATGGCCGATGTGAGCCGGTGATTAACGGGCGTCGTGCCACGCAGGCCGCTAAACGGTGTGGGATTAGAGGACACGCAGCGACTGGCGGCCTGCCGTCATAACTGGGAGCGCTGGAGCCGCCCCGCTCGGCACGACCTCCGCGGCTTAGCCGGCCTTTCATGTGCCTGAGGGCCGCGGGGAACGGAGAGGCAGCGGAGAGGGCCGATTCGACGGAGATGGAGACCTAATTGCGCAGATATCAACAGATAGCTTCAGAGTTTGCAGTGGCACCCATCGATGACGTGCACAGATCGGCAGCGGTGATTGTTTCGAGCAGCAAACCCAACAATAATGAGTTTTCATGCTGATGCTTCCGTACCTACACACACACGCACGCACACACACAGAGAGAGACACACACATGCAAACCTTCGCTTCTGTCGCCTTTTCTTCCACCTGGGGAAATAAATTACCTTTATCCAGCGTGTGCTCGTGGGTGTGTTTCCCTTTGTCCGCTTTTAAGCTTCTGAGATTCTGATTCAGCCTTTCATTTGAGACCCCCGCGCTCTCACAGACAGGTGTCTGCCTCTGCACAGCGCAGGTGGGGTTTGAGCTGCCTGCCTGCATGTGTGTGTGTGTTTTGAAGCTGGTATTTTTCAGTTTTTGTGTGTGTGTGTCTGAGCAGGTCGACTGCTGTTCTGGGCTTTATTAGGATGCTGGATGTGTGCTTTGGGGTTGAGCTCGATGCTCAGCATTGCCAAGTGTGGTGAGAATTCCTCCGTGTGTTTAATCTGCATTGTTTAGCTTTGCAGTTTGTTTATTATCCAGAAAAGAAAAAACAAAAAAAGCTGCAAATGACTTTCAGTGTCAGCTGGGTTTACTTCCTGCTGAATGTTTGTGTTAGCTGAGATATTTAATTGATCAACCCAAATAAAATGCATCAAATGATTCATCAGATAAATAAATCAAGTTTTCAGCTCGAAGTCCTTCAAAATGCATAAAAGTAATTTAATCAGAATCAGATTTATTTGCACAGTTTGACTAAGACAAATATGGCTCTACACAAAAGACAGAGACATCTGTAAAAAGTCTTCACAGTTTGTGTCCAGGATGTGTGAGGTCTGCAAAGATGTTCAAATGGTTCTCTGTAATTTCTAGAGAAGTTCATAAAACTCCCGCCATCTTTTTGTTTCCTCAAAAAGATGTTTACTTTTAATAAAATTAAAGTACGTTCTGGTTTAATTACTCTGGTTCACATATTAGAATATAATAAAACCTCTGGTCTTTCAAGTAAAACACACAGATTTTGAAAACATGAAGCCAATATTGGACAAAGTACACCCTTGATGCTGTGTATCTTCTCTAATCCGGTAGAGCTAGTGACGCGTGCCTGCAGGCGGCATTTCAAATTCAAAACATTTTAATTAAAGAATACTGACCCCAAATGGAAATAAAATGTTGCTGTAATTCCCCTTATTAATGCAGATTATTTACAGAGTTGTTGTTCATGGTGACGGCAGGAAAGTGTAATGCTCAGAACAGAGAACCCAGAATTTCAGTCAGACACAAATGGAAAAGCAAATGTTTTATTGAGAATCAGGGTGTGGGACCGGCGGCCACCAGCAATGGGACAGGAACCTCTGAGAACAGAGAAGCAGGTTAGTGGCTTGTAATGCTGAGGAGTCGTCACTGGGGTGTTGGTTGTAGAGGACAGAACAACTCTGCAAGATGGAGACTGATCCAGAGCGTGAGCAGTGGTAGGTAGCAGGTGATAAATCCAGGGGGGATCAGAATTCGGAGGTCAAGAGGCCGAGGCAGGGTCAGAACCAGGGAGGCAGAAAGAGACAAACTCATCTGAGGGTCAGGCGAGGATCGGTGGTCAGGGCACAGAAACAGGTCAGGCACATGAAGACAATATCAGGCAGACAAATCCAGGGACGAGGCAGAGGTCGAGAGGCAGAAACAGGGTCATGTCCAGAAACCAGAAGCCAGTAAAGAATCAGACATGGGCCGGGCAAGGCAGGGAAATCCAAAAGACAATAAATGTGGTCAGATAAGGAGGTAACGCTAGATATCTACTGACACCAAAGGGCTTTCAAAAATCTGTCACCGTCTGATTGCCTGAGTGCTGAATGTAACTCCTGAAGGACAGGTGGATGACATGAGCCTTAATGCACTGCAGCGCAGCAGCAGCATGCAGGTGAACCAGATGAGTTTGATTGGAGAGGTGAGAGCTGAGGAGGAAAACAAAACAGGCAGACGGGCCAGAATCATAACAGAAAGCTCTCTTGTAGCGGTTTGTTTTTCAGCAAATATACTTTGTCTTGAGTCATGTCCATAAAACCAGACCTTTCCGACACAGGATGAACAGAAATCTGTCACAAAAATGTTTGTAGCGCCATAATTTCTTATCCCATTTCTGTAAAATATGGCTAAAGCTAAAGATGAGAAAATTGCAGGTGTTTTTATGCATTAAGTATGTTTTCTTCCTAGATATAAATGTATAAACAGTTTGGTTTCTGACCTTTTTTATTAGTAAATGTGGGATGTGCATTTTTAGACTTCACGCAGTAAAACGTTTTTAGACTGTAAACTTAGTTACTTGTTAACTTCAGCAGCTTATTTCGTCTCAAAAATATTTTTAACATTTTTGTGCAAAATTTGCAACAGTACTGCTTACAGTGTAACACAGCAGAAGAGATGAAAGCATTTTGAATTCACTGTAAACCCAGCAGTTGTGTAGGAAACGCGCCACAAGCACATATACATGTGGATGATTGACAGCGCTAAGTCCCACCTCCCGAATCTCATTGGTTGTTTTTGCACTCCTTCAGACACCAAAAGTAGTTCATGGAGGAATCGATTTGTGAAAATCTTATATTAAATTGTCAAAACATGGTGATGGTTATAACAAATATGTTAAAAAGTATATATTTTATAAAAGTTACTGCAGATTTAATGTCCAAGCAAAAGAGAAACAAAATGGTTTTCTCTTTGCAGGCTTTCATCCGGCCGTTCAGGGAGCACCACATCGACCCGACTGCCATCACTCGGCACGACTTCATCGAAACCAACGGCGACAACTGCATGATCCCCATCCTGCCGCTCGCCCACATGGCCTACAGGTTCCTCACATGCACACCAGGTACGAACCGCTTCGGGTCCCGCCACTGCTTCCAGCTGCACTTCGTGGCATTTGGAAGTGACTCTGAGGACTCCCGAAGGTCAGATATTCTCCAGACTGTCAGGGTCAGAGCGGAGCGGCAAACAGGAAGTGGCTCCTGCGGTAGTTGTGTGCTCTGACCCTGAAGGGAGGGCCTGGAGGAGGAGCAGCAGCGGGAGGAGCAGGCAGAGAGCTTATTGAGGCGGTGACATCTCCACCTGTCATGTCTTCACTTCAACTGCAGCTCAAAGGTCGCTGATGGGTGGAGGACGGGGGCGGTGACACCAGTTAGCCGGGTTAAAGGCGGCGCTACGCACGGCGCTGCGGGGTTAAGCTGCTGCAAGCATCTGGAAGAGAGTTTCTGAGATAGAAATGATGGCTGAGCAAAACGAGCAAACAGCAGCAGCAGACAGGACGCAACCATCAGTTAATAAATGCATTTACACCAGAACCGAGGCTCCGTCTGAAATTTGATCCAATCTCGTCTCTATGGTTACAGTTCGGTTTCCTTACGCGTGAGATTGACGGGCAGAAAGTTGTAAATTTCCTCGTCCAACATCAAGTTGCTCACGTTCTCAGTTTTATGATTTATTGTGTAACTTTATCTAGAAATAATAAAATATTAAATAATCAGTTGAGTGTATTTTAATGTCATATTTGAATAATTAATCAAACATTTGTGTTAACATTAAACTATAAAAAAGTATCAGATAAAAAATATGTTTACCAATGTTATCATGCTGTATATATAATTTTTGTTTTTAATTTTTTTTCTAAATGATGACTATAATTATTTACATTAAATAATTCATTCAAATTGTCTTGAGATTTTATTTTATGCCATTTTATATTTTGATAATAAAATAATTTAATATTAAAGTAAACTACAAAATAGTAATGTATAAATATTAAATTATATTAAAAACGTAAAAAATATTTTTAACAATGTAATTATACTGTAGGTATAATTTCTATTTTTCTAAATTATATTTACAATAAATAATTATTTTAAATTCTTCCATTTTCTTCCATTTTATGTCCATCCATCCATCCATCCATTTTCCTTCACCCTTGTCCCTAACGGGGTCGGGTGTTGCTGGTGCCGATCTCCAGCTGCGTTCCGGGCGAGATCCATTTTATGTCAAATAGTCAAAATCAGAAAATATGTTTTAACCTGGGCTGAGCGTGAGGACGATGAAGGATGAGAGGACAGCTGAAGTCCACCTGTAGGGGACGTCAGCGCCCGCCCCGCCCCCACAGGGGGTCAGGGGTCACCGAACGGGGACGCAGACGCAGCGACGTGTCCGCCTGTCATGTCTGCTCCCGAAGAGGTCACCGCTAAGCTCTGGAGTCGGCCTGCCGGAGGGCGGGGGCGTCCGAGGGTCACGCAGCGGCTAGATGACATCTAAACCTGTCATGTGGACGCCGTGCCGTGTCACAAAGACGGAGACGCAGGACGATTCGGAGAGTTGACGTCTCCTGCTGTCATGGCCGCTCCTGAACCGAGGTCAAGAGATTGTAGTTTTTATATCTGAAGAGACGGAGAGGGGACGTGTTGTGAGGAGGACGGATGTAAGTCGTTTCAGCAGAGAGGCATGAAGACGGTTAGCAAGTTCATGTCTGTTGGATCAAACGGTCACAGAAATCTGGTGCAAAAATCCCAGTTAATTTCTGGTTCTCTTTTTAAAATTAAATCAGCAGAAAAAAAACAACAAACTCCTGGTTTTATCATCCGGAGCTCAGTTTGAAGATCATCAGCCTGCCTATTGTTTCAGTTTCATTAAAAACAGTAGAAAGAGCGAAATATGGTGGTTGTGCGGAGTATTACTGGCAGTCAATATCTTCCTTTGAGCATTTCTGGAACAAAAAGAACCAATTGATTAATAATTTATCTAACAGTTGGTTATAGAAAGCATGATTTTGTTTAAACCTATAGTATGTATTTATTTTAAGAAATTGTTTTTTACATATTTGTTAAAACTCTCACTATGTTTTCATAGTATAATATGAGAGCTACTAATGCTACCAACCAAAGACAACCAGGAGCGCTGGTTCTTAGCGCTGTCAATTAAGTTCATGTACTCATTGCTAAATGTTTCTAATGGCAGAAAAATAACTTACCATTAAAGGAAAACTGTTTATCCACCGTTATCGGTGGCTATGCTAACTGGAGCGGCTATGTTGAGCGACATAGCCGCTCAACATAGAAGTTGAGCGCCTATGTCATGAATAACATGACATAGCTTGTCATATTATTCATTACTAGCTATGTTGTGGTGAACCAGCGTAGCAGAGAGCAAAGCGGAAAATGTGAGCAGCACCACACTGAGGGGTGATTGACAGCGCTAAGACCCCTCCTCCAGGCTCTGATTGGTTGTTTCTTGGTTTCTAGCACTGGGAGAAAGCAGAAAAGCTCAATTTTTTTCCTCCTTCAAATTAAAACTGTTAACATCTGTATTTATCTTTTTAAACCAAAGACCAACTAGAATCAACAGTAGCATGTTCCTATCGCACCCTAGCCTGAATATGCAGCTTTTATTTTAAAATAAACATTTATTTTGAAGAGTTGTGCATTGTTTTAAGGAGATACATCTGCACCCAGTGTGTAAATGAAGTTTATGGGAACTGCACTGTTGCAATTTTAACCCATTTTGTCTCTCAAACCATAAAATAAAAGTCTATTTGAACAGTTTCTCACTCAGAAGGATTTAGTTGTTTTTTTTCCTGACTCCTACTTTTGGTTCACAGCTTTGCATCGCTGCTCGCTGTGTGAAATTCAGTTTCGGTGCCACTTTGTCACAGTCAGAAAACCACTTATCTGCTGTTCGCTGTCCCTCAGCTGAGCTGCAGTTTACCTGCATCAGAATATGGATAAACACACACACTGTCCCAGGATGGGAAAGATGTGTGTAAAGGAGAGGAAATATGGAGGACTGAAGCATTTAAAAGAGAACGCTAATTTTGACTTTTTCTCCTGTAGTTTTCCAACAGAAACCAAAAACAGAGAAGAGATGAGTTTAGAGAGAACACAAATATCTTCAGAATAATCAGTAATTCATTAAATTAAAAAATTTAAATCGTATTTAATGTATTTTTTTCACACTTCACCTCCAACAACTTGCATTCTGTTTGAGTTTGATTTCTAAACAAATTTAATTTATCGAGTGATTAATCGATTGCTGAATAACAGCAATCAACTATTTTAGTAATCAATTAATCATTAACTGGCAAAATGTGATTTGCTAGGGCATTTTAGGCAACAAAAGGCTTAAAAATGCATCAGTTTTATTCTGAACTGATGTACAACAACATGTCTGTATTAAAATCCTTAAATATCAAAAATCTTGAAGTTTTCAGCTTCTGAAAGACAAAATTATTAAAAGTAACGTTTTTTTTACCCAGAATGCCCTGCACCAGAGCCCACTTGTTGCTCAAGTTACTCTAACAGGTTGTTGCTTGGTAACCAAAGAGTGAAAGAGCTTGTTGTTTCCATCAACCTAGCTATAAGAAGTTGAGCGGCTAACGCCTCATTTCCCAGAATGCTATGTGGTTCTGTATTGGAGTTTAGTGGCATTTTTAAAACTCCTATCAGACGTATTATCTATTGATATGGATCACGTGTTTATAACGATATATACTGTTGATTTGTTGTCCAGCCTAACTCTGCTAACTACTCATAACCCTGAGTCAAAGTTGTGTAATGTCCCTTCAACGTTTATAAATGCTGCCTGAATTTCTAAAAGTGAAACGAAAGGTTGATCTCATTCATGATAGACATTAAAACTGTTAAAATTCCCAGTAAAATTTAAATAAAAACTTAACTTCTGGGGTTAATTTCTTTAGTTTTTCAATAACTTGCTCTTTTTAAAGTATTTGCATCACAAACTTTCATTGTGTTTCTGTCTCGGTGAGTCATTAACTCTTTAATTCTTCTCATTTCAGAGGCCTTGGCAGCGTCCTACCCCTGGGACTGCTACGTGTTCGCCTTGGCAGGTTTTGTGACGCTGACCAATCAGATCCATAAGTGGAGCCACTCCTACTTCGGCCTCCCGCGCTGGGTCACTCTGCTGCAGGACTGGCACCTGGTGTTGCCACGGAAACACCACCGGATCCACCATGTTTCACCGCATGAGACGTACTACTGCATCACCACAGGTATGGCCATCACCGCACCGCCTAAACCAAGCAGAGGTCTGGACTTTGACTAGGCCATTGCAACACCTTGGCTCTTTGTTTTCAGCCATTTGGTTTTGTTTTATCTGGGATCCTTCCTGTGCAGATGACCCAGTTTGGACCTCACTTTCTGACTCCAGAACATTCTGGAATCTGGGTTTTTGCACAACTTTTAGTGTTGAACAGTAGGAAACTAAAGTACTTTTCAGGTTTGGAGAATAAATAAACATTTTGAAATATTAAATAATTGTTTTGACCAGCATGTGAGTAGCTTTTTTTTTTTACACCTTACTGGAGTAATTTCCAGTAACTTTAATGACTGAAGAACAAACTGTTTAACCAAAAATTCACCACAGATGCACACCTGCAGTGTTTTATTGGAAGAATCAGCACTCTGGTTGCTTTTAAAGAATACATTTTTACTCTTGAGTATAAATATGTTGAAATAGTGTTACTCTTACTCAAGAACAATTTTGGGATGTTCTACCTCTGCTCGCCAGATGTTAAAGGGGAAATATGCAAAATTACATTTTGTTTACGTTTTTGTACATCTGTTTTGCTTTCTACTGCTTCTAAAAACAGCACAAGCACTTTTTAAAAAAACACCCAACCATTTTTTGGTAATGAGTGTGTGGAAAATGAGCCATTCAAAAACTTCCAGAATACAACCTCACAAATCAGCAGGTGCTATGCAGTTGTCAAGCAACTCAAACTGACCTCCAACATGTTTGGTCAGCTGGTTTTTACTGTATGCGCTGTACAATGGCTGCTGGAAAAGACAGGTGGCTCCACTTCTACTTTTCAAAGTTGTACGGTTGCATAATTGCACATCTGTTTGCGGCCATTTTCACATGTGAGTTTATACGTTGAGTTGGGGGGCGTGGCCAGCAGCAGATTATTTGGATTTGAAGAAACATAGCTCCCTAAAACAGCTCATTCTGAAAAGCACAAACTAAAATCTCATCATCTAAGAATTATTTTGCAAATTAAAATGTGGTGAATATGTTTTGTATATGCCACAGATCTATTTTAACCTGTTCAAGGAAGCATAGAAGGTCACCTTCTATGTGTCCATAAAAGCTTATTAAGAACACATAAAGTCGGCCATTTTGGATGGTTATAACAGAAGACGGTGATTCCAGAATAATTTAACTTTCCCTGCAAATTCACATAAAATGGCGACTGTGTGTGTCTGTGTGTGTAGGCTTATAAATAACTAAAAGCAAATGTTGTGCCAGTGTGCGTGTAGGTCTTTGGAGACCCGAGGCCTCTGTCACACATCCACACTCTGTATTCTGCCTGCATCTGGGTGAGAGCGGGGGGGATCCTTGGGGGGCGGCTCGCCTCGTGCGTCACCCTGCGCCCCAGCGGACGCCAGATGTGAGCCGGAGCTGTCGGGGGTGGCACGGCGAGCGCTCCAGTACATCTGCATCTGTTAGTGCGCGCTGGTCGCTCTGACCTCCTCTCCGGTTCCTAACCTGTGCGTGTGGAGGAAGGAGGTGGCGGTCGGGGACGGCAGAGTCGTCCCCTGCGGTCCCCTGCGCGCACTGCCTGGCTGCCTGGGCCCGGCTCGGGGGCCTCTGGGGGCCCGCCTCGCTGCCTTTGTGTTCACCACCGGCTGACAATCCCCATGTATATTTAATGCTAACCTGCTGTCTGTTCTAACAAATAGGACTTCACAGGCAGCAGAGGGGAGGGTGGAGGACAGGGGAGAACGACGGGGGAGGAAGCAGGGATTTGGAGGGATAAAAAAAAGGGAAACATGAAAAAATGCAGGAAATAAAACAAAACCTCTGGATACTTTACCACATTTAAACCAGACGAGGGTTTCTGTTTAATCAATAGATGCATCCTCACTCTGTCTGCAATAACTCTAGGTGTTGGTGTGTACTCTGCTACTACATGGGTGCCATGCATTCATTCATGTGTACATGTAAATGTATTTTGGCCTGCAGCCACACATCCATGAATGTGCTTAACTCAGAAAGATAAATTCAGCTGCTGGACTTCTGTAAACATCACAGGAAGTGAGAAGGTGTGTGTGTGTGTGTGTGTGTGTGTGTGTGTGTGTGTGCGCGTGTGCGTGTGTGTGTGTGTGTGAGATTAAGGACGTCTCCTGGGATGGCCCTCCATCTTTCTGCTCATGTTAATGAGAGTCAGACTGGAGGCTTCAAATTTAAAAATGGAGGCATTAGATGATTTGAAGTTTAGGTGATAGCAGCAGGAAGCAGTGGAGGCCTCTGCTAACTAAAATGTTAGTTAGGCTACCTGAATGCTAATCATAAATATAAGTTCAGCTAACACTAAAGCTCTACACCAACACGGTATTTAGCGTTAGCGCTCACTTCAACCCTTGAACCTGAATTTAATATTCCATTTTTATATCTTGTTCTCTATTTTCAATGTTTAGCTCTTTTATGTTTCTTGTTTGAAATGAAGAAAGAGGAAAATTTGAGGGCAGGAAATGGAACTGGTGTATTAACAGCCTTCCTCCACATCAAAATAAGAGCATGAATACAAACGACTTGAAGAGTTCTTAAACGTTGATAGAAGAAACTTTGACACAGATGTCCAGCTTTGTTCAACTGAAAGCTTACCAAACAGCCAAATAAATTATCAGAATTTAACTGGAAAAAATTTATTTAAGGGAAGCTGCGTGCACTCAGTTAGCAAAAGCGCAAAATGAAAAATTACCTTCACCTTCTGGAAGGTGCAGTTTACAGGAGGGTTAGAGAGACCCGGTCTCCATGTTGGCATTCCTAAGTCCTTCCTGTACAGATATGGTGAAGAGAAACTGGCAGTCCAAAAGAGCCAAAGCTCTTCTTCTCTTTTACCAAATATGATTTGAATAATTATCCCCTTACCCTCCTTTTTATCATTCCTATCTCCTTCCGTTTTCAGGGTGGTGCAACTATCCACTGGACCAGCTGGGCTTTTGGAGACGGATGGAGTGGCTGATCGAACGTCTGACGGGCCAGAGACCGCGATCCGACGACATGGCGTGGGCCAAGAAGACCGACTGACGGACAAACCCAGTGAAACCAGTAACATGGGAGAGTCAGGCGTGTAAATGCAAATATGCAGATGTAGAAATGATGGACAGATGTTTAGAAACAGAGACAAACTTTTTTTTCTGGTATCGCTGCGCTTCTTGCTTTTTTTCTGCTTCAGAACAAACAATGTGTTCAGAGAAAGAAAATCTTTGTTGTTGGTGTAAAAGCTTTCTGGATGTTCTGCATCCATCAGTTTGTCTTTACGCTCCTGAGGTGTTTGTTTAGCCGTGGTTCAGGTTTCTGGAGGTTGGGCTCTCCAGAAGAGACGCTGAGCTGTTTGGAACCAGCAGCTCTTCACACCAACACATAACGAAGGGAAACATTCGGTTACCATCTTTATTTTATGTTTCTTTCTTGGTTTATTGGGAAATCTTTTGTCAGAACCCACAAAGAAGGTGAAATTATGCTTAAAAATGGCCACCTTCTCTCAGAGGAGTAAAAATCTGCTAATTTTATGATGTTTCCATTTAATATTTTAGGATCTATATTAACTTTCAAGATTTAACATATATTTACTGAGTTGAACACTTGATCTTCATGATCAACCAAAAATCCTAATGACACCAGTTCGATGTTATGATTTGTATTCAGGTGTTTCTTAGATTAGACCAGACTTAGACTTTAACTTTTAAGATTTTAGATGAATCCATACTTTGCTAGAAACAAACCACATTAGGATCCAGAGGAGTAATCAACTATAAATATCCGTCCAACTCGCATAAAAATTAGTAAAAGTTACAAACATAAGATTCTAATGTTGGTTCATCACTTCATCCATTAAGGGAATGATTGATCAATCAACCCCACCCAAATTGACCAACCAAATAGACCACCCATCCAACCAAACCAACCCCCACTTAAATCTATTAACAAATCAAAAAACCAACCAACCAACTCCACCCCAACCAAACCAGTCCAAATAGACCAACCCAACATAAAGCTATTAACCAACCAAATCGACAAACCAACAAGCCCTACCCAAACAGATAACCCATCCAACATCAACCAACCTCACCCAAATAAACAAACCAACCACCTTAAACCAAATAGACCAGCCCCACTTAAATATGTTAACCAACTAGCCCCAAATCGGCAAACCAACCAACGCCATCCCAACAGATTCCACGACAAACCCAAACGAAATTGTCAACCAAATCCTAAATTTCAAGGACACAATTAAACCAAATCACGTTACCGTTGTTGCAGGTGCTTGTAATGATGGACGCAACTCACTAGGTGGCACTCTCGTCAAACAAGGCAACATATTTTCACATGCATCAGTAATGTAATGTCAATTTTATACTGACATATGATAAGCTTACAGATGTTTCTACATTTAGGTAGATCCATCAAAATGTACAGCATTTTATTTAATATGATGTCGGCAGTGATGGTATAGTACAGTACGTACATTTTCCAATAAAAAAGAGGAAAAAAACAAATAAAGGATGCTCTCTATTAAAAATATTGTGATTTTGGTGAAATGAGTCGAAGCCCCTTCCCCTTTTCTGAGCTCCATATTTGGGCCACTCTTTACTACTGAAACACCAGTGGTGATGCCAGACACAGGACAGAAGTGTCTTATTTTACACTCACTGATGTATCACTTGTTTATGCAGTCGATACATCAAAACGTAGGTATTTCTGTCTACTTTCACCCAGTGTTGCTGTCAGACTTACAGTTTTTTGTCAGATCAGCTCAGAGTGCAAGGACCACTCACCCGTAATCTAATTCACCTCCATTTTATGTCTTTCTAAACTGATACAGTCTCGGTATCTTGTTGTATTTTCTACATAAAACAGTACAAACTCTTAAAAACGTCCATGTGTGTTTACCAGAAGGTTCTGGAGCTCTTGGTTTAACGATTTTTTGATACAACTTGTAGTTTTTCCACATCATCTATTTGAGTTTTAAATGTTTTGTCTCTGCTCTCTGGCAGAAATCGCCATAGCAACCAGTGACTCAGCATTTTCTCTGGTTCTTCTGTATTAATCAATCAGGCGTGGTCACACAGACCGTGATCATTTCAGTTATTGTGTGACTCCTGATTAAAATTGATTAAATCGGGTATTGAGAGGTTCTTAGGACAAACAGGAAATGGGTTCTGTCTCTTCAAAATTTCTGTTAACATTTTATTGATCTTGAAACGGAAAAATCTCAGCTTTTATTTCCAGCTTTTTTGCGTCAGTCCACAAAATGTTGTAGAACTGGACAGGTTGTTTTAGTATAAAAATAAACTGAAAATAATGTGAATAAAATTTTAAGATCTTCCATTTACCAAATGAAAGTTATGTTTGTTTCAGTTGTGACTTCTGGGTTTACAGCTCAGTCACATTCATCAGGTCGCCGGAACCAAAAATAAAATGTAAAAGTTGGTCTTTGATCTTGCTTCAGATGTTTTCGTTAAAGTGAAAGCTTTATTGGCAGCAGAGGGAGTCCGTTTCTGACCGAACCCGAGCATAAAGTCAATTTTCTGGGGGAAGAAATTCTGACGCTCCATCAGATGAGAAATGGGAAAATAAATATTTTGGTTTTTGCTTCTGTTACCGTCCGCTGCAGAGTTGAGCTGCTTCACTCTTGGCTTTATTTCTGAAAGCTGCTCCAATCACAGATCAGCAAAACAACAGCAGCATTTTATGGTTCCACCAAGTAAACGGCGTCTTTAACGCTTCACTCACAGATGACATCACAGATGACGCATGCACACTGACAGAACGACTCTATGTTCTGTTTTGTTTTTTTCTGGCTTTATAATTTTCTATTTTTTTATGAACAGATCAAGCCTTGTTTGTTTCCATTTTGCAGCTCGCTGCTGGTTTGCCTTAATGTTTTTATCTGCTGTTTGATTTGAATAAAGATTTACTAACTCCTGATGTCTCCTCAATGTTCTGATCCGTTTTCAAAAACTTTTATTAAACTAAAGATTTTCTCTGCAGCTTTTAACTGCAGGTGAAGAAATGTTAAACAATGAAATCTTATAATCCAGGATGTTGCCTGGATTATAAATTACTGCTTCGATGTATCTATGATTTTTTTTTTGTCCCCGTTTTAGATGTGAAGTTTCCGAAATAAGAGCACCGAATGTTTTTTATAGTAAATTGCATTTTTTTTCATCTGCTGTTCTGAAGAAAGCTAAACCAACAGCGCCCTCTAGTGTCTGCGGTTTAATAAATCTGTTGCTTCAATATTTCACAATAAAATATTAGTTTTTAAAATACATTTATTTATAAAACTTATGATGTTTTTAGTTAACTTTGAGAATCAGATCTGACTTGTAAATAAAAAAGGAAATATTACATTGAGGGAATTACTAATCAGAAACATATCAATTAACACTAAAACCTTCCACTTTTTATTATCTCCCTAAATCACAGCAAACATCTGATCCATTAAAACCACAGAAAGACCAGTTTATTTTGTCGAGTAGAATTTAATCCAAATAATCCAGTTTAAAACCTTTCCCAGAGAAATTAGACTCAGCTCAGTGAAAAAGTTTAAAGATGACTGACTTTGAAACTGAGCAAGCACAGGGCGACGGTGGAGAGGAACAAACTCTTAACAGAACTAGAGATGCATAAGCTAGGTAAATATTTTGGTTTAACATAAATATTAAAGAAAATTCAAAGAAACTCTTGAATCAGAAGTTTATGCATGTAGCAGCAAAGCTCACTTTCATTTAGGCTGCCTAGACTGAATTAGTGGTAATTAAATCAATACAATTTGGACAAATAAATACGACAGGGTATTAAGACCACACTAATAAAATAAAAATAAAAAAATACAAGAAGAAAGTTATAATATTACAACTTTATTCTCTAAATATTATGATTTATTCTCATTATTTTGACTTTACTCTTGTAATATAATGAGGTGTATGACTATTCTTGTAATAGTCTGACTTTATTCTCATACAGCTGTATTCTCGATATATTATGACTTCATTCTCATTATTGCGATTTTTCTCGTAATAATCGAAACAGTATGACTTTATTCTTGTAATGCTGTGTCTTTAAACTTGTAATTTTATGATCATTGTCATTTTACTTGTTTGATTTTTGTCATTAATATACTCCGTCGCCTGCTGGTAACCGAATATATTGAAAAATCTGCAGAAAGCCGATCAATAATCGTTGGTTTAGTGGGAACAGGCCGCAGCATTCAACACAGAATCCCGATTAATGTCGTGAGTCCTAAAAACCTTCCGCCTCTAATCTACACGTGTCAGACTGTGTGGCATCAAAGCTCTGTGGCTGATAGAGGCTCTAATAGCTGCCAGCGTGACGCCCTGATCAGTGGAGCACATCCGCCTGCTGAGATCCAATATGGCGCCGCCGTGAGTGACACGTGGCGCGCGGGCCTTGTTAGCACCCGGCGGAAGTGATGGCGGTTCTGTGGGAGTGACGAAAGCGTCCCACTGTGGAGCGATGATGGAGGGTGTTTACGTACGAGTTGGGTAGTTACTCATTACAGTTACTTTAGTAACTTTATTCGTAGTATTTTTACTACACTGTACTTGTTTTCTATTGCTTGATTCGAATTTCTGGATTTTCTCCCCACTGAATGAAAAACAAACTAAAACTTCACCAGACACAGACGCACCTGCAGGTTTTGTTGAAGTTTTAAAAGTTTTTTTATTGAAAGAAACTGATTTTGAAAATCAATATTTTGCCTGATTTTGTAAATTTTTTTGTTACTGATATGAATTGTCATTTTCGTCCTTAAATACCAAATTTCCACTTAATTTTATATTTTGGGCCATCTGATGATGTAATTTTTAAACATTAAATGATTGATCATTTGACCAATTACTCAGTATTTTAGACTCTCTACCAAATACTTATTCACTATTACTTGAGTAGAAATATGGTGACGTAGTGCTGCTCTTGTGTAAAGTCTTTGAATGCTGTGCTCATCATACAGTCCAGAATTTATAATGATTTACAGAACCTTTAATTTCTTTTAACTCTGTGGCACTTTGAGACTTTTGATGGAGCCAGATGCACATTGTGTAAAAAGAAAATACTTCCTGTTGTCTTCTGCGTCGTTTTCACCAGTTGTAACACAAAATCACACAAGAACCTTTTTCCAAATCCGTTTCGTTCAATGAAAAAACGGCTGAAACTAAGAAAAACTGCAGGTGTGTGTCTGTTTCTGGTTAAAACATGTTTGGTTTTCATTTAGTGGATCAAAAATCCAGAAATTTTACTCAAGTTAGAGATACTTCATAGTAAAATGACTCAATTAAAAGTAAAAAGTACAGCATAGTTGAGTTTTTTTTTCTAAAGTTACTAAATACAATTGTGTAAATGTAACTAGTTACGACCAACTCTGGGGTTTAGCAGCTGACCTGTTAGCCAGGAGGCCAACAGCTGCTCAGTTACTAACTTTAGGTAGGAGTGATGTTTCCACCCTTTGGACAGAAAGGGCAGCAAAGAAGCTACTTCTGCAGAAGAAAACTTTCAAGGACAAACAGATTCTACAAAAAGAACAAAACAGAAGAAGAGAATGAGACAAAACCAGTCAACTGCATTTTAAAAAATGAATAAACGTAAAGTTCTTTCCATTGTAGGTGAAAATCAGTGGCTTTGTTTTTAAGATGTACAGAAAAATACGTTTTTTTCTTCATTTCCTACTCTGGAACCGCAGTCAGATTAGTTCCCAATTAGAGGTAAATAAAATCTAATTAGGTTGATCACAGCTTGGCACAAAAAATCCCAGTGAAGTCGGCAAGTGGAAGTAACAAAGAGCTCCAGCTTCTCTCTAATGACATGTGTAAGTGAGGCAGCAGGTGACTTCTGTCAGACGAGGTGTGAGCGTCGTCTTGTTAAACGTCAAGGTGTGTTCGCACTCCTGTCTGCGCTCGGTTCTGCACGTACAAGAATGTGTTTCAGTTTCCGCCTGGTGTGGACGCCTGAACCTGCATGGCTCTGTGTCTGTCGCTCTCACCTGCAGGCGCTTCTGCAAGTGAGAAGGCCAATTAAGTCACTGTACCCTCGTCAAGAGGCTGAACTGGATTTTGTGGCTTTCTAATTGGGTTTATTAAGAGGAATAAAGGATTAATTTTATGTTTTCCTTCTTAAATTTTAAGTTTGCAGAGAAATAACTTTCAAGTTACTAACTTACAGGTTACTAACTTACAGGAGAAAACTGAAAGCTTAAGAAAAGATTAAATTTTGTAACATTTTCAGAATCTACAGAGGCCCTGAAGTGCACCACTACAAATTAAAAAACACAACATATTCAAAAACACAATAAGCACAAATCTAAATTAAGAAACCACAAAGATAAATAAGTGATGTTTCCTGTAGCTATTTTCATGCAACATGTTTATATTTTCAACAAATGCACAAAAAGTCTGAATGTTTTCAGATTCTAAAGCCAAAAATGGAATCATCCAATCAGTAATATTTTAAATTTATCTCTTCCATTTTGTTCATGTCATTATATTTTCTTAATTTGTAGTTCTGCTTATTTAATGTTGTATTTTTTCATATATTGTAGTTGTATAATTTGTAGTTGTGTTTAGTGATTTGTTAATATGGTTTGTTCTTCATTTGTTAATATGGTTTGTTCTTCAAGGCCACCATAGGAGCCTATTCTTTTCCTAAAAAGTGTCAGTTTGTGTTTCAGTTCTCTAAAAGTTTCTTATAAAAGATAATCTGTAAAACACATGTGTCCAACTCAAGGCCCGGGTGCCAAATCTGGCCCACCATAACTTTCTTATATGGCCCCCTAAGCTAGGAGTTAATTTTATTATTTATCGTGAACACTTCTTTATCATGATGACAATTTTGATTTATCTTTTCTTGATGAATTTCAGTTACTGATGGTAAATGAAAAAACAAAGGAATATTATTAAAAACCTCCTGAATGCCAAGTTAAAAATGGGGGAACTGCACTGTTACCTAGCAACCACAGCCAAGCCTAGTTCGTTACCTAGCAACCCAAGCAATGCTCCAGCACGTTTGGTCAGCTGGTAATAGCCGCTGGAAAGAAACCATTTGCTACATTCTTGTTGGTTGCGCAGTGCCCATAAAATGTTACTCAGCAATTTGGAGGTTTTTGAACTGACACATTTTCCTGACACCATAAAACATTCACTTATTGTAAATTAAAACAACAGCTTGGTGTTTTTAAAAAAATGCTTGGTCTGTTTTTAGAAGCAGTAAAAATCCAAATGGAAAAAAAGAGTGATGTTTAAAAAACCTCCTGATAGTGGATTTTTTGCTGTTCTTGTTTTACTGAAATTGAACAAACAACCTCAAATAACAAGTCTATCCATTTAAATCTCCGATGTAACATCGTCATATTTGACTTGTACAGTCTAATTTCTTGACCAAACAAAGTAACCTTTTACCTAAAGTGAAACAAAACCAACACAGTGACGACCTTTCCTCTGTAATGTAACCAGTCATTTCATTCGATGTTTATTCTGTAGGTGGGTTCTGGTGCAATCTGGATGTTTCCAGTGTCCTGGTTAATATCTGACATCAGACTGCAGGAACCTGCAGACTGATGTCAGATATGAATGAAGACTGTCACACCAATCCCACTCCACTCACTAGGAATGATAATTAGATCTCTGGATTGTGCATTAGATTGTGGGTTGGTGAGATATAAGAATTTAAATGAATAATAAATTGTTGCTAAAGTTTTTTCCCCAGCTGATGGTCCGGTAGAATCGGTTCGATTGAAAAAATTGAAAAATTGAAAAAATTGCAGCATTTGTTACATTTCCAGCTGCTGCTGTTCTCTTTCACACTGCACTGACTCAAACGAACCAAGCTCATTTAAAAACCTGCTCCCTTCCTCGCCTGTGGGGGGCGCAATTTCCTTCTTCACAAAATGGAAACAAAAATGGAGTAGCATCAGATTTACAAGATTTCTGTTTTATTTTTGGTAAAAGCCCATGAGCCATTTCGCCCGTTAACGCTAAAGACTCTTGTGTTTGTTTTGGCTGCATTTACCCAGAATGCTCGTTGCTGTAGTCCACTTCCTGCATTTGGATCGGTCTTTGTGTTCACAAACTGCACCAGAGTTCACTTCAACCGAACTGGACTTTCTAGACTGAACAGTGCTAACATTTTGGGCTAAAGGTTGCATCCACACCAGCCCTGATTGGTCCGCTTTAATTGAACTCCAGTTCGTTTGCCTATAAAGTCCAATTCATTGGGGAGGTGTGAATGGGTAATAAAACTGTGATGCGGACCAAAAAAGCGAACTCTGATCTGCCTACAAACCTCAGTCTCCTTCTAAAAGACTTCCTAAAAACAACCGAATGTTGTGAAAAGCAGGAAACAATTAAAAACCATCCAATGCTGTTTATTTCTCTTTTTTCCCCAAAACTAATCATTTTCAAAAGCAGCTGAATCTGGCAACTCTGACAGTAATCATGACCTAAACGATTACTTCCAGGTACAAACTAAATGCAGTTGCTGATAAAAGTTTGTTTTTTTAAATTTACTTTTTTGTTTTAAAATTCTTTTTGAAAAATCCTTCCAGTAAACGTCCAGCAGATGGCAGCATCGGATCTCAGACTCTACCAAATCAGACCTTAAACACACAAAAAGCACAAAAAGGTGTTTTCTCTCCTTCTTTCTTTCTTGTTCCCAATATTCCAACTTTTCCTGTTAATAATGTTATTTTCTTCTTTAACTCTTTTTGGCGCCGCTGTCGCAGTTTTAAACCTGGCAAACTCTTCTTCTGTACTTCAGCCACACTTCCTTCCTTCACCCATCTGCTCAGTCTTCCTTCAACCATTCATCACTCATCTGTGAGATATTCAGCTTCACCTTCTTCCATCTGTTCCGCCTCTTTTTTTAATTTTGCGCAGTAAAAAAAAAAGAAAAAGAAAGAAAGAATCATGCTGATGTTTAAAAATAGAACAAGAGACGAGTTTTTGTGTTTCTGCAGGCGTGGGGAGAGGCTTTATGCACAAGTTGCACTGATGTTATTTCCGGATTAATTTAAAGGAGGTTGGGAAAGAAAGAAAATGAATAAAGGTGGCAGAAGGAGGCGGAGAGCATGTAGTCTGAGAGACAGGAGGAGAGGATGACCGCAGAACAAGGAATAATAAACAGCAGGAACAAAAGGAGGAGAGCTGTCTGTCTGTCTGTCTGTGGGCTGGAACAACGTGGGCTGCTGTTTTATTTCCTCTGTGGCTGCACAACAGCAGCCCTGTCTGTCTCAGGTGCTGACACAGCACATTTTCACACAAACACGCACACAAACACACACAACACGCTCACAAACAAAAAGGTGCAAACTGGAAGAAAGGCCCGACTTTCCCCTCTGAGGCGTTAGCAGGACTTTCTTTGGTCCAGAATACAGACGAATTGTAAATTAATGGTTTATTAGATTCAAATTTATTCAAATTGGTAAACTAATAATGTCTGGTTTGATTAGATCTTTTTTTAATGTTGTAGTTTGGTCGCCATCCAGCAGAGGGCGCCGGTAGTCTCAATGGAGACAGTTGATACCCCAACAAAGATGGGGGGCGGATGGGGGGGGGGAAGCGTAACGATCCAGAGTCTGGTTTGGTCTACAAAATGCATTTTATCTGTTTTGAAGTTTTAGCAATTAACAACCTCATTTAAAATGATAAATTTAGCATCTTAAGATGAATGGATGAAAAACGCAGCAGCGTCGGGTCCTTATCCAAAGATTACTGGAGGACGTGAAGATTACGACCGTTTATTACGGCCATTATAAACAGGACAAAAGGACTAAACTCAAAAATGTTGAGATTAAAATAAGAAAAAAAAAAATGGAACATTTGAGATTTAAAAGTTGAGAATTGACCAGAAAAAACTGACTTTTTTTCATAAATCTCAGAAATTTTCATCAAAATAAACTTGCTAAGATTAACACTGAAACCTTTATTTTAATGTTCAGTTTTGTTTCCAACAGAAATCTGCTCCATAGTTCCATGTAAATCAGACATGTTTCTCTGAAAACGAGCATGAAACGTGTCTGAGTGAAAACGAGAGCAGCGTCCCCGGGGCCCCGCGGCTCCCCGGCTCTAATCTGACCAGTCAGGCGGTCGAAGCCGAGCTTCAGCAAATATAAGTGTGTGGGCCGGCCTTGATGTTGAGGTGAGGCAGAGATCAATGCTGAGGCAAACAGAAAGGTTAGACCAAACTCACCATCCTCTCCACCTTCCTCCTCCGTTTCTCTTCAGATCCAGTCATTTCACAGAAACAATATGGCGGCTGGTGATTGGTTATGTACATGAACACAGCATTTCTATTCAAGTAAACATTAATTAAAACTAACAAAACAACAAAAATAGAAATTCAGGAAACATTTTTGCTAACTGAGGTAAATAAAAATGGTAATTTGAAAAAACTGTAACGGGAACTATATTGCAAATTTATAAAACTCAAACACACGGAAATTATTAATTAACATGTATCTGTTTTGTGTTTATGGATCTTTTTTTAGCCCTACGAACTGATGTGAAATTGGTTTTATTCCCCACAAGCAGTTTAAGTCACTACTCCGGAAAAATGGCAGCAGCAAAAGTTAGGAGAAAACACCAGTGTCAGCTTGTTCAAAATGTGATTAATTGCAATTAACTAATTACAATCCATGCAATTAATCGAGTCTAACCACAACGAGAAACACAAATATAGTATATCACCACACCTTTGTTTCTTTTTCCAGACTTCCAAGAAAACCTGGTGCGGTCAAACTAAACATCAGCTGGATTTTATTTTCTGCTCACGCAAAACTGAAATATTCAGCAGAGATCTGTTTGTGATCTTTGTGTAGCATGTGTGCGTGTGTGTGTGTGTTTGTTCTGGTTTTGAAGCGGAGCGATCGTAGAGCTGGATTTGTGTTGTACAAGGTCACACCTCGGGGTATCTTTGCTGACACGCACACACCTGCGGTGCTGACTCTGATCATGTGACTGGCTGTCATGGCAACCTGCAGCAAGCACAGTCACTGATAAAAGAGTTCAGAGGGAACACACACACACACTCTCACACACACATTTGCACTTCTAGGAACATTAGGACTTTGGCTTCCCTTCACTTTGGTAACTGCATTTATGCCAATCTATGAAGTTACCCTAAACTTAACATTTATCTGTATTTATCATAACATAACCTTAATGAAAATTTAATCACGCTATCCCTCTAAAGGGGGCTTTTCAAAATGCTCCGCTAGGGGGCACCAGAGTTCTTCAACTTGAGGATAAAAACATTAACTGCAGAGATTTAGCCAACTTCATCAGGCCTATGCCAGAGACAAAATCAAGAAATTGTTTTGTACTTAAAGCTACAGAAAGTGTAACGCACTGCAAAAACAAAACATCTTACCAACTATTTTTGGTCTAGTGTCTGGTTCAGATGTCTTAGTAGACGTAAAATAAGAGAAAACTAACTTATGAGTAACTTTTCACCTAAACATAAGAACTTATTTTAAGATTTTAAGATTGACAAAAAGTTTTAGTAAAGTAAATCAATGTATCCAACATGCTAGTGACATCATAAATGCTAACCTTAGCATTTCAGCTAATTCTCAGCATCAGAACACTGAACCAGTCAACTGGTAGTGTCAACATGCAAGTTGCGCTACATGCTAATTATGGCCGTCAAGTTAATGTTAGCTCCTCAGCTAAAATAAGCATTTTTACTCATTTTTAATATATTGGCTGCATACGGCATGCTGAATGGATTGAGTCAATGTATGCCAACATTGAAGCTAGCACTGACGCTAGCCGTAGCATTTTAGCTGACGTTTAACATCAGCACGCTTTACTCCAAATGGGGCCTGCGCTGTGGCAGGCTCCATTTAAATTTCTTCAGGAATTTTCTAGTTTGAATTTAGTAATTTTGTGTAATTCAGCAGGTGTGATGAGTGAGTTGAGTTGGTGAGAATTTTAACCTAAGAAGTGCAGCCATTTTATTACATTCTGCTTTTTGAAACAACGCAACAAGTTGCCCATTTTGCATCAGATTCCATGAACTTTTTACATTAAAATGTCATGAAATAACATCAGGTTTTATAAGAAAACTTATAAAACTGTCTGTTTGTTCATCCTTGCAGGATCTCAGGTTGACAAGAGGGGCTTTGAGTCTTTGTGAATGTGTGTGAGTTTATTACATAATGTTAAGTGACATGATTGATAGATAGCGTCTGCATTTATTTATTAATAAAACGTCTTTTTTTTAAACAAGTGAACCTGTGGAACATCCAGACCAATGCTAATTATTTTTTAATGAGAGAAAAATCACACAAAGCATCTATTCAGCGGCGCAGCTGAATGGGAGGATGCGTCACCGCTTCTTCATAACCGAATATCTGAGGAGGCTTTTCACACGTGAAACTCTCAGCGTCGGGTTGGAGATAGTCGCTGATCAGCGGATGGCAGATATCGATCCGATGCTTCGTGTTCTGCTTCGCAGCAGAAAGGTCAAGGCATAAAGGAAGCAGTCAGAAAAACTAGTTTTCAAAGCTTCCATCTGTCTGCTTCACTCTGTAATCTGAAGGATCACCTACTGTTTGTTTATTATCTGTGCATATTGCACCTGCAAGATGCCCTTCAACTCTTCATAACGAGAATATTTACATTCTGAACAAGAGTTCTTTATGTTCAGGTTTTAGGAAAATCTGTATGTCTGCTTTCGACCACTTATGTAGTTTTAATTAGTTAGAAATAAGGAAGTATTGTCTCTCAATGATCCAACCATCCATACAAACATCAGTGTGTTTTTGTTGGAGTTTGTGTTTTAAACTTGGGGATTAAACAAAACTAACAATTTATAGTTTTGAATGTAAATTAGAAAATTTACAATTTTTTGGAAGAACCACAATTTTAAAAAAAGAAGATATTTTTACGTTTTAAAATGGAGCAAAGCATTAAAAAAAACTTTTTCATCCAAAAATTCTCAACCATGAAGGTGCATTTCCATTAACCTTATATTGGCTCAAATTGGAGTTAAAGTTGAGCCAATATAATGGAAACATTTAAAACAAGAAGCTTTTTTGATAGGATGAGGTGGTTTGGTTTATTTTGCAAAACTGCAATGGAAACACATTTTTCATATCACATGAGTCACATGATCAACAACTGGATGTTACTACTGGCAGAAATGACAAGGAAGACAACAGGAAGTGATAGGAGGATGATGTTTTTAACAACTTACCGCATGAAAAAACCTAATCACGGTATTTTAATCGCTTCTCTAATTTAATGGAAACACATCTATTGCAAAGTTGTGTGTTTTTTTATTTTTACATTAGCAGAATATCGACAAAGTTTTGCATACATTTATAATGGAAACACAGCTAGTAACAGTATGCAGCCAAGTGACTGTGCAAATTGGAGTTACAAAAATAAATCTGCTTAACAGAAACACCAGTTTGGAAAAAAAAAACACAAATATTTTTTGATAGATTTTTTGGCTGTATTACAAAACTGCAATGGAAACTCACACAAGCAGATGTTACTACTGGCGGAAAAGACTAATAATTTGACCGGAAGTGGTAGGAAAATTATTTTTAACAAGGTACTGTGTGAAATTATGTCTTCACATAAGATTTTAATGGCCTTTCTTATTTACTTGAAACACCACAATTTTGAAATTGTGTTTTTTTTCCCGAGGTCATATGATTTTTTGGCAAGGTTTGGCACACATTAAGAGACTTGTGTTGGATTTTCCTCCAGCGCTTCCGGTGACATCTGACAGGAAACTCCCTCATCTCGGAGCATTAACACCTGCTCCTCTCCTGCAGATCGGTCCCGGGACTCGGGCTCCCCGCGGAGCGCAGCTCGGGTTTGATGCTGTGGAACTGAGCGTCTCGGCCCGATGATGTTCATGTCACTCGTCTCTCCCCGCGGGCCGAAGCGTTTCGCTCTTCCTCTCGTTTTCTTCTCTTTGCTTTCTAATTTCCTCTCCACTGCAGCGCCGAGTCCCTGTCGAGTCTGGATGAGGAGAGGAGGGAGGCGGTGTCACTTCCGTCAGGGCCTCCCATCCATCCCCCCTCATGTGAGTGCATTCATCCCAAACACGTGGAAAAAAAAGACATGCAGCCCGAAAAGCAAACCTGTGTTTTTGTTTTCATCTCTTAAGCTCACTGGCATTTCCCAGTCTTTCTTTCTTTTTTTTTCTTCATGTCCTCCACATGCAACCTTTCCTCTGTTTCTGCATCACTCTTCTGCTCTGCTCGTATTTTCAGCTTTCATGTTTGTTGTTGTGATTCTCTGAGGAGGTTCATCACTGATCACAAAACAAATGAAATTAAACAGACAACAAGACGAAAGGGAGGCGCTTCAATACTGAAAGCTGTTCACATGCTGCAGCACTAAAGGGGAAAATATTACGCAGAATTCACATTTTGCATGTTTTGTGCTACAACAGGATATTGGAGCCATTGTAGATAAAGAAAGGAGGGATATATTTCTACAAAATATTTAGATTAATCTCAGAAATTGTCCAGAAAAGACTAAATATCTGAGTTTCAGATGTCAAAAATGTGTTAGAAAAAATGTTGAGATTAATCTAAGACATGTTCTGGAAAAATCAAAAAGGGGAAGTTTCCACATTTTGTTTTTTACCATAAAAAGAGACATTTCTGAGCTTGAGAAGACGAAAAATTAGCATAAAAAAAAATCTTAAATTTTACAGAAAATAACTTGGATTTTTTTTTTTGAAAAGTTGAGAATTTCCTAGAAAAAACTTTGAGATTACTTTGAGAAATATTCTTGAAAAAACTTGAAAATTTCAATTTCAATATTCAAAAATGTAAAACTTTTGAAACTGATAAAATTTCCAAGAGTCAAAAATTGTAATTTTTTGTGAACATTTTTAAAAATGTCTGATAATAATCTCAAAATTTCTGAGTTTTTGGCAGAAATGTTTTCTGGCTATACGTTGTTTTTTGGTGTCTGGCAAAAGATCCGTTTCAAAAACTTCCCAGATGCAGTGCACATTCCGTGGGCCCTGCCTGTTACCTAGCAACCCCAGCAGTGCTCACTTCGTTACCTAGCAACCCCAGGCTGAGTTCCAGCAGGTTTAGTCAACTGGTTTTACTACTGTATGTGCTCTACAATGGCTGCTGGATAGACAAGAGTTGAAACTGTTAAAACTGAAACAAATTAAACAAAATAATTAAGCTTAAGAAATAAATGAACACAAAAACAAAATTGATAGCAAATAGTAAGAAGTTTGAAAAGCTATATATATAAATTCTAATTTAAATTTTTTAAAAATTCTGTTTTGTTTCTTTTTTTAAAACTAATTAATTTTTTGATGGTCATGATTAAATTCAGTCTTTAAATAATTTTCCTTCACTTTTATTCCCCCTACACAGGCATTACAGTCCTTATTAGGATACATATAAGCTGGTTGTTGGGTGAGATGAGTCTCCAGGATGAGAACTGGAAATAAACCATTAAGGCTCCAGTTGAAGCTTCTCAGCAGCTTCTTAAGCTAAACTGCATGAACATGATGTGGGAGACGTCTTTAATCTGCTGTGCATCATTAACTAACCACTCACTTATTGCTACATTTACACAGTTTATTATGCTTGAGGAAACTGATTTCCCTGCAAATGCGTTAAGCTCCATCTACCCTGACGCTGCATGTCTGCTCTTCATCATAATCATCATCATCTTCCACCCATCTGCCCGGTTATTGAGCCTCTTCCTTCACATATCAGCCTGTCCGTCCGTCTCTTTTCATTCCTTCATGTCTGTTTCAGCACATTTCTCCTCCAGCTGCCTCTGTTTTCCTCTCTGAGCTGTTGGCAGCATCGCTAAAGCGCTGTCAGCGCCGACCTTTACCTGCACCCCTCTCTCTCGCTCACACACGCCAGGTGAAGTCTGAAATCATGATGCACATATATACAGAAGAGTACAAAACACTGCATCAGTAAAGGACAAAAAGGTGGAGGACAGTTAGTGAAGGAGTGACAGAAAAAGATGGAAAGTAAAGCAAGAGAAATTAAAAAGAAGAGGAGGAATCAAAAACTTGACGCAACGGTATTGATATTTTCTAGACTTTCTGATAATCCGGGAGATTTGGTTCAATTTGGGGCCAAAGTTGTAACATTTGTTACATTTTAAGATGCTGCGGTTCTCTTTAGCTCCACTGTGTGAAATGAACCAAACCTGTTCCCCTCCTCGCCTGTGGGGGCGCTGCACCAAAAACTACTGAAGGAACAGAAAAAACCCCTGAAGAAGAAATGTGAACAAAGTGGAGTTTGAGGATTTCCCATTTATCAATGGTCCTAGCCATTTCTCCATCTAATGCCAAACTCTGACATTTGTTTTGATTGTATTTACCCAGAATGCTGTGCATTTAGTCTGCTTTCTGCTTTTGGAGCGCTCTCCAGTCTGCTTGGAGTTCACATACGTATTCAAACTGCAACAGAATTCAATTAGACATATACCTCCCCCAACAAACTATTGTGCTTCCTAAAATATGTTAGATTAGGATAGGTCTATGGCCTATACAAATCATGCTCATTACATGTTTTGTTCTAAATCATTCTTAGTAAAGAAGATTTTAGTCATTTAGCTGTTTTAGCTTTAGTTTAGCTTTAGTTTTGTCACATTAAATCCAAATAAGCAGCTTCTGGTGACGCCCCCCAACTCAACTTTTCCCCTTCATATAAAAATGTTTGCAAACAGAGGTGCAATTATACAACCTTACATCTTTGAAAAGCAGAAGTGGAGGATCCTGCATAACCAACAAGATTGCAGCAAGTGGTTTCTGGACGGTTAGTGAACAACAAAACACTTGTCTTTTCCAGCAGCCATTGTACAACGCATCCAGCAGTGAAACCAGCTGACCAAATGTGCTGGAGCCTTACTGGGGTTGCTAGGTAACGGCGCAGTGTCTCCTGATTTGTGATATTTCATCCTGGAGGTTTTTGAAACGGCTCATTTTCCAGACACCAAAAAATATTAACTTATTGCCACGAAACTGCTAGGTGGATTTTTCTAAGAACTTGGTCTGTTTCTAGAAGCAGCAGAGACCCAGATGGAAGTGAAAAAACATGCTAAATGTGAATTTCGCGTGATTGGTTCCCATTGAGATCAAAATAGCAATAAGTGAACTTTTGTTGCAGAAGCATTGTTGTGAGTTCTGCAGAGGCCTGATAATGAACCAGGATCTGGTTCAGGTGAGAAAGAACAAAAGCTCGCAGGATGGCAGCGCTGGAGGCCCGGCTTTTGGACGCCTCCTGGTCTGGATGCGGGGAGCGTTCACGCTTCCTCTCTGGGAATAATCAGGCCCGTAACGTGAGCAGACAGGTGTGAGCGCGCGCCACTTTGCACAGATGTCGGCCTTCCTGTCGGATCACAGCGGTGATTTTTCACAGGAGAGATGGAGGGGAGGCCGTGACCGCGACTCGCCTCGCTAACGTGACTCTGCCGAAGCACGACGCAACACGACGGCAGGAAAACGGCTTTAATAAAGACCCAGAGGAACATCAGGGCAAATCTGTAAACAGAAGTTTCACTGCGCTTGGTCTCAGCATAAAGCTTTAGAAAAATAAGTATTAGGGACACAATCTTGAATTTTTTCTAGATTTCTGACTCAAATGTTTACATATACCTCCACTGATACACAGTCAGATCCAGAAGTGGATAGTAACTAGTTACAGTCACCCAATTCCATTTACTTGAGTAACTTTTTCAAAAATATTTACTTTTAAGAGTATTTTGCTTTGTTTTTCTATAAGTGGGTCGCAAATCCAGAAATTTGACTCAAGTAAGAATAGAAATACTTCATAATAAAATTACTCAAGTAAATGTGCGCAAATGTAACTACCTAATGCTAAGGGTTCTCAGCATTAACCTTTAGTAAAAGAAGTATTCTGAATATTTTATATAACTAAAACTTATAAATATGCCCAAACTAATATGCTTTTAGATCACCTGCACTTCAGGTGTTTTTGCAGCCTGGATGGATATTTGGCCTCTCTTCTTTCCAGGATCATCAGAGTTTCTTGATGACACGGCAAACATCTGTCTAAATACAGTCATTTCATCAGATCGGGGTTTCCCAAAGTGTGGGGCGAGGGCCATTTGTGGACGTTGTGGTCAACAAATTTGAATTTATTTAGAGATAAATAAATTTATCTAATTAGATCATTTTTGTTTTATTTAAATAAATACACTATTTTTTATTTATTTAGTTAAATTATTCAATTTCCCTTTGGGAGGAATAAAGTGTTTTTGAATTTGACTTTGTAACTGTTTTAATGATAATTCATGAAACTTTTGCAATTGATCGGCTGCAGACTGAAGTGAAACGTTGGCTGTATATACATACATTTTTTTAGTTTTACATTTTTCTGCCCTCTCACCTATTTCTCCCTGCATGTTCTGTATTCCTTTCCCTCCGTTGTCGCTCCGTCTTTTCCATTAACAGGATGCGACCTGAAGCTAAGTGCAAGCCCGACTCATCCTCCGTTTTTAAATAGCTCCACTTTTCACCAAACTCTCCGTCTTCTGAGCTCTTAGCGTCTCCCTGGCTGATGTTACTGATTTTATTTTCAGCCTTTAGCTTTTTTCTTTCCTATCATACTTGTTGTTTTTTTGAAGATTCTTATGTCTTGCTGGTGGAAACAAACTTCACATTACAGTCATAATTAAAGCGTTTCATTTTTTTCCCTTTTGCTGTTTTTGTTTTGGGAAACATTGAGTTTTGGACTCCTGCAGATTCACCAAGTTTATTTATTTAGTTTTAGGTACATCCCAGCAACTGAAAAAAATATTCAGTTTTACATTTAAAACACTTTAAAAACAATGATAATCTGACCAGTGTTGTGTTAAGAATGTAAAACGAGTACAAAAAAACAGATGGAAGCGCAGATATATACATATTAATATAGATAAATATTATATTAGTATTCTACAATGTGTTGGATCATACCAAGAAAAAAAAATTAAACTAATGGAAAATATAGTCATGTTTCAAAAATATTCATAGTATTGAGAGAATAAATGAATCAACTTATGAGAATAAAGTTGTATTTTGAGAATAAAAACCTAATATAATGAGAATAAAGTCATATAACGGAAATAAAATCGTAATATTTTGAGTGTTTTCGTAACACTACAACTTTATTTTCTTATGTGTTATTTTTATTTTCTTACCAAGGTCCTACAATCTGAAAAACTGCTCAAACTTTCTTTTATTAATACATACAATAAAAACAAAATATTAGTTGTTTTTTAATCCTTTCTAGCCAAGAACATGATGAGCCACTGTGTTCAGGTCCCTCATTTTATAAAATATATGAACAAAAATTGTTTTTCTAGCTGAAACAAAAGTTAGGACACCCTAAAATAAACTTTAGTTTGCAGAGTTTTGTGCACAAATACCTTACACTTGTATTTTCTGCACATGTATGAACCTGAATATGGATTAAAAAAAAGTTAACAGGTGTAATTTTTAAAAACAAACCCCAGATGACTGGCGCCTACGTATCCAGCAGCTTTTTCTGTTTTCCATTTGACTTGTTGCTTTTGGAGCGAGACCCAGCCCAGGCCTCTGTCTGCTCATTAATGATTCAATTATGGGACCGGGCCGTCCAGACGCCCCCACCCTCTGCATACATTTAGAATAATTGGGGGGATATGAGGAGCAAACTCAAATTCTCATCTTCACAAATTAAGCGTGTGCCTTTAGCGCAGCAGCAGTCTGCGATACAGATGCACACACATTCAGCTGAGAGTGATAATTAGTGTGCTAAGCCACCGAGCTCGGAGGTAAAAACAGCAGCACAGGAATGCTTTAAGATTATCCTGCTTAATTTATGTATAAAACCCTCAGTGATGTTGGCGTCCGATGGCCAGAATGGGTTTAATGCAGGAGATGAAATCATAATTTTATTCTCTGATCAGCGTTAAAAAAGGGAGAGTTGAGGGAAACGTTGCCGCAGTCTGGGATTATTGAGGAGGAATTTTGGCTTTGTAGGATTTTAACCAGTTTGAACCAAGCACACTCGTTTACTCTTAAGGTTGTTTTTCACACCTGATAGTCGGGTAGACTCGGCTCGATTGGGGACCAAAATTGCAACATTTGTTGCATTTTCAGCTGCTGTGTTTCGCTTTCACACAAAAATGAACCAAACACTTTTAAAAAACTGTTCCCCTCCTCACCTGTGGGGGCGTTGCACCAAGAACCACTGAAGGAAATAACGTAAAAGCCTCTGAAGAAAACATGAGCTCAACTTCCTTCTTCACAAAACGAAAACTAAAACGGAGTGGCATCAAATTTTAGTGATTGTATATGGTTTCTTTTTTTGTCTTTGGTAAAAGACCATGAGTCATTTCTTCTGCTAGCACTAAGCTAACATACATGTTTTGGTTGTATTTACCCAGAATGCCCTGCTGCAACAAATCAGGTCTCCAGTCTTCTTTGAAAATTGCCTTGGTTGCATTAAACAAATTTATTTTTGTAATTCTGATTTATGCGTTTTATGACTTGTTCATGTATCAGTTTTAATCTTTTTATCATACCCTAAAAGATGCCTCCTATATGTAGGTTAATGTAACGTTTATTTGTTATTTGGACTAATAAAATAGGAAGGTATCAATGTTTTTATTGGTAGCTCTCAAGTATTTGTTATTCCAGCTTCTGCACATCAATATTTCACATCGAAAGGTGGAAAAAAATTAAGTTTTCCATCTAAACAAAGCTGGCACCATAAGAGTTGGACTCTTCTGAAATCCACTGAAACATCTCTGTTTATTGCAGCTTCTAACGACTCAGTTCATCACACCTACTGAAAGCTTTTTAAATTCATAAATAATTTTCTTCCACGTTGAAGATCAATCATTTAATTATCCTTTCTGAACGTTTCTGGTTTCATCCAGTAGCACAAGCAGCTTTTTGTCCCAGTTTCTTTAATCCCCAAATACCATTTTGAGGTATTTTCTTTCCCCTTGCGCAGACGTGAGTGTCAAATTGAGGCGTTATTGCAGGAGGAGATTGGCCTTTCTCTCTCCCTGAGACATCAGCCATCGATCTTCAGAGTCAACATGACACCCTGAGCCTCTCTGATATTTGCACGCAGACACAAACAAACAACGAAATCCTCAAATGCAGAAAGAAAAGACTGTGCAACCTGAGAATATTTTCCTTTATGTAAACAGACTCGTGTGTAAGACGACATTAGGGGCATTGTAGACAGAAAAGAGAGAAGAGGAATACATTTCTGCCAAAAAAACTCAACAATTTTGAGATCTCAAAAGTTTTCTTGGAAAAAAAAAAAGACATTTCTGAATTTGATAAGTTAAATGTTTTCCAGAAAAAAATCAAGTATTTTTCTAAATCTCAGAAAATTTCTAGACTTTTTCTAGGACAAAAATTACAATTTTGGGAAATTTTTCTGGAAAGAATTAGGAAATTTCTGAGATTCAAAAGTCAAAACATTTTCTGAGCTTGAGATTAAGCTCAGAATTTTTTTTTGAAAAAAAAAATAAAAGATAAAATTTCTGAGATGGAAAATTTGAAAGTTTTCGACTTTTGTAACTGAAATTTCAAAGTTTTTTCTTGAAAATTTCTTAGATTAATCTACATTTTGAAAATAAATTTGTAACTTGTTAAACTCAATAATTTACTTATTTTTCTTAAGCAATTTCTGAGATTAGTCTCAAAATATTTGCTTTTCTTCTAGTAAAATTTTGACTCTTCAAACTTAAAAATGTTCTTGTTCTTTCTAAAATATTTCAGATGTTTTGGCAGAAATCTCCTTTTTTTCTCTCTGCTGTTGGACATTTTCCTCTTCACCTTGTTATAGATGAAGAACCTCGCCTGCCGTCTTTGGAGGAGAAAATATGGTCTCAGAGTAGAAGTGCGCATCCTTTGTCAGGTCGGCGTGTTTCTCCTCGGGGTGCGCTGCGTACCAAATGTTCTCCAACATGTCTGGCTTCCTCCGGTGAGCACTACAGCGATTCTCACTGTCTGCCCACTTTACACCTCCCATTCAGGTCTATTTAAACCGCCGCTTGCCTTTTCAGCAGCTTGTGGCGCAGGAGGTCCGGCTATTTCTGTTCCACTCTGTCTCTTCTTGTTTCTGGCCCATTTCGAACCTCATTGGGGCGAGCGGAGGATTGCTAACCCAGTCGGAGGAAATGTTGAAGTTGAAGGTCTTCATGTCACAAATTTCACACTTACTACAAATCAGGAAAAACACGAGGAATAAAGTCCATCCATCCATTTTCTTTCACCCTTGTCCCTAACGGGGTCAGGTGTTAGGAATAAAGTCCTCTCGTGTTGTTGTTGGATAAAATCTTCACGTTCAGCTTTTTAAATATTTTCCTCTGGCTTCCCACGTTACTCTCACCTTTAATCATCAGTGTTTCTCCGATGTTTCTTGCTCTCTTGAACAAAGCAAACCACTACAAATCCAAACCCTACCAATAAAACATAATGATTTATCGTCAGGTTTAGTTCTGCTTGTAATCTGAGGAGGTTAGGTGCCGAGGATTTTAATAATGAAACGTTTTGATTAAAGGCAACCAGGAAAAGCAACAAACATGGAGAATTGACAAAGAGCAACAGTGAAAAACCAAAAGAGCTCATTATGATCAATCAATCAAATTTTATTTGTATAGCACATTTCAGCAGCAAGGCATTTTAAAGTGCTTTACATAATAAACATAAAAACACAAAGTCATTATAGCCGAATGGATGCAGAAAAGGGGTAGACTCATTTAAATCTGGGACCGAATTTGCAACATTTGTCACATTTTCAGCCGTTACAATCCAAAACCCTTGGAATAACCTGTTTCCCTCCTCGCCTGTGGGGGCGCTGCACCAAGAACTACTGAAGAAAAACTTCTGCAGAAGAAACTAAATGCAACTTCCTCCTTCATAAAATGTAAACTAAACTGCAGTGGCAGTTGTAGGATTTTTTTCTTGGCAAAAGACATTAAGCCAATTAACTCTCAAGCGCTAAGCTAGCATGTTTGTTTTGATTGCATTTACCCAGAATGCTGCACTGTACTTCACTTCCTTCTTTTCGAGCGGTCTCCAGTCAGCTTGGTGTTCACATACACAGAGTTACTTTTCCAATACTAATAATAATCACCTTGGTGTTGACACGATCTGATATGGATGACTACCATTAGTTCTTGCTGTCAACTCGTGAACACAATGAGCTAAATATTAAATGTGTGCATGATATGTAAACACTAGACAACTAGATAACAGGATCAGGAAAACGACTTTTCAACGTTTTTTCTGCTTTATATTTCCGTTTGCGGTGGCGCACCAGACTTAATCAATAATCTACATCTCCAGGTTTCATTTTACTAACTGGATTGTTCCATTGTTTGGCAGATTAGTCGATTAGTCTGTAGCGCTTTGCGCGACGTTTCCACATGTAAACAATAGGTCGATATCCCTCCAGAATGAACTGGGTTTGTCTTTTTGGACCGGTTCCTTTGGAGTAAGTGGATGGAGACGGATGGCTGGGTGGAGGTTTGCTCTGACTACCTGAGCGGACCGACTCCACCTGTTCGGGGTTAAACACCAGCAATGATCCGGTGAGTCTTACGCTGGAGGGAGGCGGGCGAAGCTGCAGAGGTGAGAAGGAGGACAAGATGAGAGAGGAAGAGAAGTGATGACAGGTTATTTTTCACCTTTTCCCTACTGACAACTGCCGTGCGTCTTCCTCAGATCCAATCTCAGGCTTCCCTGGAAGGCCCTTCTGACGCCTCGTAACCAAATGAAAACCTTTATTACACGAACACGGACACATCGAGACCAGGAGGGAGGCTGCGAAAAATAATAACGCGCCCAAAGCATCAATATAACATTTTAAGACATAGAAATGTATGCAGGTGTGCCTCGCCCAGGAACAGCGTCACTCTCTGAACCTTTTTACATTTTTTCTTGTTTTAACCGCAAAGTTTCTGGTGACAAATAGCGCACAAATCTTTTAAATGTATCTCTATTAATTCAGCTGTTCCTTGGAGGCCTTAGAGGTTTATAGTTAGCTGGAGAACAACCAGCTAATCATAAAATACATTTTTGTTTATATGATATTTCCACTTAGTATTTAGTTATTATAAAAAGAATACAGTGTTTGGGTGAAACTTGTGGAGCATCACATTTGCAAGATGTTACTGTTTGCACTTTGACAAGGTGATGGCTACAAAAGAGGACGAACAAAAGAAATTCTGAGAAAAATTCTCAGAATTGAACATTTTTCTGTGAATTTTCATAATTGTGACTTTTTTTCTCCAATTTCTGACATTCTTTCCAGAATTATTGAAGAAATTTTATGTATTTCTCAAAATTCCAGGAACCTTTTTCTCAGAAACAAGAATATTGAATTTGTAGAATATTTACTGAACTCCGATCCTAAATCGCACAGCATGCTGGGGGATGTAGGCAAAGGCAAGCCTTTAGCTCTTTAACCTCTCCAGCATTTTGTCAAACAATATAATTCTGACATTTTTCAGAATTACATGTTGCATTCTAACCCATTTTCTCTTAATGTACTAATTCTTAATTTTTTCACATAATTTTTCTTAGACTACTCAAGAAATAGGACTTTTTCAGAATTCTGACAAAAATGCTTTACTTTAGTGGCCTTAAAAATTTTTTATGAAGAACATGTTAATGTTTGTGGTTGTGAAGATGATCAATCTTTTTTAAACTGACTGTTTTCTGTGTAAAACGTAAATCCCTTTTCATGCTGGAAGCCGCTGGGACTCCGATCAGCTCACGGTTTGATTCTTATTCTTATTTCTGCTCAATAGCAGGAAGCTGCAGAGCCATAAAAATAAAAGTCACACAGCAAAGCACCATCAGCTTTTTAAGTGATTTTTATTCATCTCTTTATCCTCCTGCTCCCCCTGCAACCTCCATTAAACCTCACAGTGTTTCAGCTCCTCAGGGAGGCGGTGGGACCCGAAAGGAGAACCACGACAACTTGGAAAGATTTGAAGAGACGGCGATTCAGACGAAGGTGAAGACGAGGGGATGGCAGCTAATCAGGCAGGTGTGAAGCAGGAGGGTCAAGGTGAAAGTTCCTCTTAATACGATTCGATCCTGTCGGGTTATTTCAATCTATTAATGCAACAACAGAGGAGTCGCACCCTGGGAGCGGTGGGAAATTTAGCTTCTGCGTGCGCCGCGCTTTGGAGTGGAAATGAGAGGAAAAGGTAAAGGTCAAAATCAGCTCCCCTCCGGAGACGTTCCTCTGCAGTCTCTGCTGTACTTTACATCGTCTCAGATTCAGTTCAGCGATTTATCAGCGGACGGAAACGTATTTAACTCCAGCTGAGATCATGTTGAGAGCTTCTGCTTTTTACTCATGTTTCCCAGACTGATATTTAATGATTTAAGTTTCCGTAAGAAATTCAGGCTCATTCTTCTGTTAAAAACTTTGTGGAAAACAAACAGGAAGGAAACGTTATTCAGTTTCCTTCCAGAAAAGGCGGGAATCACCATGGCAACCAGTAACTCCACAGGTTCCTTCTAGTCGTCCTTCATGGCGATTAGACAGAATGCTTTGAATTAGCTTGTCAATTGATCAAAGTTTTGGTTTTTGAAGATTTAATGTTTGGAAAATCATTATTTTATTTTGTTTTATCTTTTGCCCTCTTCGGGTTTCCATTTCTCTTTTGATTAAATCTTGTTTATATGGTTGAAAAACTTATCACTATAAAAGTGTTTCATATCAGTTGATATTGATAATTATTGATTAACTTATTGTTTAAAATATTTGAAATACTACCAAACTGGTGGGGTGACCTTTCCTGTTGTATCCACAGTTTTCACTTCTCGCCGTTGTTTTTTTGTTTTTAAGCATTTATGAAGAACAGTGGCAAAACTTTAAACTGCCTACTCAACAGCTCGTTGCTAAGTAACCAAAGTTGGGGGGGAACTTGAAATTGCTTCTTACCCAGCTGGTCGTTGCTAGGTAACCAAAGAGCAAGTATGTTAGTTGATGCTTCCAACCTAGCTTAGCTAGCCATGAGAAATTGAGCAGCTAAAGTCTTTCTTCTGCCTCTATTACCCAGAATGCTGTGCGGTTCTGGCTCAGACTTCAGCTTATGTTTTATAAACCGAATATTGAATATTTTATCGGTTGTATTATGTTTCTGTCGTTATATATATATGTGTGTGCATTGTTATTGATTTGCTGTCCAGCCCTATCAGGACTAAAAGTGTGTTTATTAATTTTAAAAACTAAAAAGTTTGCGTTCTGCATTTATGCCTCTGTATCTCGTGGCTAAATAAGAAAAAGCCTTTGAGTTAAAGTTCTCTCTCTTTACTTTGTTTTTCTGCATAGAGTTTTTCAGCAGGATTATAAAAGATCTTCAAGGCTATTTATTAAATGAAGTAAAGTTTGGATCTGAATCATTTCTATAAAACCAGAACCATAAACCATTTGTCCTTGGCTCAAGATTATGTCCTTTCAGAGATGCTGAAAAATATTTAAAGTGCAACAAGAGGAGGGTTCACTACTCTGTTGAATCTATTCTTCACATTTTTTTGTGGAAGCGATTTTGTAAAACAGTATTTCAGGTCTGATGAAACCTTTTAACCCTCAGCTTCTGAAAACTCTTTTGATAAAATGAAGCCAAACACTTGAAAAAAACAAATCTACTGAGAATTAAGCGTTTCTTTCTGAGAATGGTTGTAATGTGGGAGAAGAAATACTACATTTCTACAGAAGTTAAATATAATCATTTTAATTTTGCTTACTGAAAGTAATTTTACTATTCTTGTGCATCGAGATTGTGGCCTTGCTGAAATGTATATTGCTTTTGTTTACACAATTTCTTTTACTAAAAAATCAAGTTTAAAAATCTCCCCAACAAACAAAAGAGCGGATATGAACAATCTGTGGATACAAATCTTGGCTGATTGCACAAATACCTCCAAATATCAGCCAATTGTGACAGATTTCTTTAAAATCTACATCATCATACTTTACCAAATCTAAAAAAAATGTTTTATTTGGTTTGATGTGAGCAAATACAATTCAACACAGGGGTTGTTTTTTTTGTGTGTTTTTTTATCTCCAACCTCACAAACGTGAAAAAATTCAAAATGGCTCCAACGAATACAATGTGTATGAATCGCCTCATGCACATGAACAAAACCATACAAATACAGGTCACTTTACTTGCGCAGACGTGGCTCGACGAAAGAGAAACCCTGACACGACTCCATTCTTATTTACATTTTATGTAGAAGGAAGCTGGGCACAGTGTCGTCTGAGGTTTGTCTGCCATTTCCTGCAGTGGTTCTTGGTGCAGCGCCCCCACAGGCGAGAAGGGGAACAGGTTTTCCAAATAGTTTGGTGTGGAAGAAAAGCTGAAACTCTAACAAATGCTGCAGTTTTAGTCTGGTGTGAAAAGAGTCATCTTCCAATGAAACAACCTGTTCAGGGTGTTTTATGTCTCTTGGGTTCTGATTCAGCAACATCTATTTCTGTAAACAACAACAATTTCTCTGCAAAGCCACAGTAGTCACCCAACAAATGAATAATCCACAATAACAGCTTTTCTCGTCATCCTTTGTAGTGTATCTAAACTGCAATAAACCCATTCATTCTCCCCTCTTGACTTGGCTTTGCTTATTTTTTCCTCCCTTTGTCACGGCTATAATAACCGGTGTGACGCTGAGCAGTGTCTTGGCGCACATGAGTCACAAAAAGTGGTGAAACATGTTCACAAATCCTCTCATCTAATAACAGCGACATAAAAAAGCACACATGCTTCTATGAATAAAAACCGAGACAATATCTAAAAGCTCAAACGAGAGAGAGAGAGGAATGCAACAGAAATGTCTTCATGTTGTAGCTGATCCTTCATACAGATTTAAACAATTTTGATCTGGTTTTTCTTTTACTATCGAAGCTTCAAACATAGATATGAACTAATGGTCTGGTTTCAGGCATGGCGTATGTCTGTTCCTGAGTGGGTTTACTTTGCTGCTGATTGTGGATGGAGGTCATGCAATATTTACAGCAGATTTCCCTGAGATTTGCTTGCTTGTTTTCTCTGAGTGCTTCCTCCTCGCCAAAAAGCAGCATACCTAAAATAACCACTTTCTGTACACCGCCCGACAAGAAATGAACATTTTTTGTGAATCAGAAGAACATAAAGTTCATCTGGGGTCACTTAAGGACGTCTTCCAGAGCTTAAAATAGGTCCTGGTAAAGCAAGACACCAATACAAATTCACTTTAAAGGACCTTTTGAACTAAACAGACCTATGTTGCATGTGGCAGGGGGTCGATGCAAATTAGAGACAACAGGACAAAGTGGTTCTTCAAGACTCAACCAGCAGTTGTAAGGGGTTTTTTTGTAGTAGCTTTATAGTTCTTCATAAAAGTGAGTCAAAATCCGTCCTCAAGGACTAAACTCTCGTTCAACACCTGCTTCAAATGGTGGGTAATGATTCATTAGCAGGCCTATGCAGAACTTTAAGACAAGCTGAGAAAGTATTTGGACCTTTTGAATCGGTTTTGTTGGAGGAGAAACTTATCGAAAACTGGCAGATCACCAATCCTGGAGGAATAGTGCTGGACACCCAATAGTCTACAGTCAAGTAGACAATTGAAAATACTTATAGCTGCCTATTTTAATAGTCCAAACACGAGATATAGCTTAGTACGTATCAATACACTGAGTGGAAACCATCTAAAAATGCAGGGATCTCCTGATTTTTCTGCAATTGGAAGGGACTGATTAATGTAATTTTGCATCTGGGCCACATAAAAAGCTATGGCTGGTTTTGGCTCCCAGGCCTCGATGACACCTGATCTCAAGTGGAGAAATACCGTAACCCAGCATCCTAACTGCTGGTTCTTACAACAGAGTGTCAGGGCCACTCCAGAAAATTGGTTAATTTTTCTGTGAAGGCAATTTGGACGTCTTCATCCAAAAATTTGTTGTAACTAAGAAGGTATTCCTCCATGTGAGGAGCTTCTCAGATTTCAGCTGCCTTTGTGGATCTTTATAATCAGTTAATGAGGTTAAATGTGCTGAAACCTCAAAGTTTAAGCTTTAACAGATGTATTTGCAGCTCAAGACAAAACACAGAAGCAGCTGTTTGGAGTTGTTGTTTCAGACGTCTCTGTCTTCGCTGCAGTCGGCAGGATGACTGTTTCAAACAGGACGTGACAACCTTGCTGTGCGCTTGGCATTCTCGAGCCAGCGACCGTCACATCTCCCAACGTCTTGTCAACAAAATGCAATCATCTCCTGAAAAATCAGATTACAGGCCGTGCTTCACATTTCTAATTTGATTATTTCATCAGAGCACTTGATCCGGAGACAGGCGATAATTCACTTAATGGTAGCCACACTTCAAAAACACACCCGTAATAGCAGGAGGATATGGTAATTAATCTCAAGCCAGGAAAAGTGTGTTTTAAGCGAACCTATTAGATTTGAGCCGGCTTGCCTGATGCATCACTAGACGATGAGGAGCAGGAAAAATAAAGCTGCTGCTGCTGCTGCAAGGTGTGACAAAAAGGTCAACAACCTGGGATCAGAAAGTCCTTTATAATACAGAAACATAAACACCAGATGCTGAAATATTCCAAAGAATTGTGGATTTACCTTTAATAAATTTAATTTTTGCAGTCCTTATACATGCACACAAGATCCAGAAACCTGCTCACTGACAATGACTAGCATTGGTTTTGGGTGTAAAGTCGTCAACATAACGCGCTAAACCTTTAATGTATCTGTGAAAAGACAAAGGGACACAGTTCTTTGCTGCTAATTGTCAACTTTAAAACACCTGGACAATAAAGTCAGGAAAAAGTTTTAATTAAAAAAATAGCAAAGGAGAGGAAAGTAGGTCAGCTATGCTAGCTTGACTTTGACACTTTGACATGTAGATGTGTTGCAGAATTCAGTGTGTTTCAGTTCAGTTTAAAAAATAAAATAAAAAATAAGTAAAACCCACATCTTAACACTCTCACAGAAAATCAGTAGAGTATGTGTTGATATTAGCTAATTAATCTCCACTGTGATCAGACAATCACTTATTAAAAATTGCCAAATAAACATCAAACTTTAAAACTGTAATGAACTGAATGTTCTGTTTTTGTGTGGGAAATGTTTGCTTGTTTCTTACACACCAGATTCTTACACATTAGTGGGATTGTTACCAGTTATATTTTATGAAATAAACAGGTGGGTTTTAAACCTTGATATAAAGCTGCAGTATGTAACTTTTGTAAAATGTGTTTTTAACAGATTTGGCAAAATTGTCACCATGTCGTGACAGTTTGTTATTAAAAAGATAAACTGTGAAAAGACTGATCTCTTCTATTGAAGCTACTATTGAAGAAACGCTTTGCTGTCAATCAAAACAACCAATCAGAGCCAGGAGGCGGGTCTCAGTGCTGTCAATCAACCTTATGTATACACTTCTGGGCTGCAGTTGTTGGAGAAACAACTTAAAGTTAAAGGAAAACCGTTTGTCCGCCATCAACGGTGGCTTTGCTAACTAGCCTTAGCATTCAGAACAGGTTGCTAGCTGCAACATAGCTAGCAGCACAGCCATACTGAGGTATGATTGACAGCACTAAAATCTGCCTCCTAGCTAGTTTTACATTTTCTGGAAGTTTGTTTTGAGTTTATTTTAAGTGAATCATTCTTTAATATTTGATTATTTCACTTAACAATAATTTTTTTCCATTTTATAAGTGAAATAATTTTCAGGCAGAACTTGTACTTTTTAAAAAAATCAATATTGAGGGATTATTGGCCTAAAACAAGCGTCTATATCTTGCTGAAAAGTTACTTGTAAGTTAGTTTTGTCTTATTTAAAGTGTAATAATGTATTTGCACTAAAAACTAGACAAAAATACTTGCTAAGATTTAGTGTTGTTGGAGTGCTATAGTGTTCTTGAATCCATTTTCAAAACTGCAGCTGTAAATAAGAATCATTATTAATGTTTTCTTTCTTTTAAATACATATAGAAAACACCCAGAGAGCTAAACTTATTGTAAAAATCAAAAAAGAACTTTTTTTCTTCCAGTTTTGCAACTTCTTTGTGACTGTAATATAAGACACAGAGCACAGTAATGGATAAAAACCTGCAGACAGAAAGCAGAGGTGTGGCTTTATTATTCTGCCCCATTTATTTAGACTAGATGAGAGTCCAGTGTAAACACGCTCACATGATCACAGGAGGCAAACCTCCAATCAACAGACAGCTTTACCTGCTGATTTCTGGTCGAACCTTCTCGCTCTGTGTTTACCTGCCTCACTGTGCTCCAGTCGATCTGAGCGTGCTCAGTGCATCTGTGTTGTTCTGCAGCAGAAATGTGTGTTTCTCCTCTCAGATATTTTAGTCCTGTGGAAGAAAATGAGGATAGCACTTCTGATATTTGATGTTTTTAATTAAAAAAGGCTTGCATGTTGATGTTTTAGTTGTATACAACTAAATATTTGCTCAGTGGGTCACAGGAATCTTACATCTTTGAGTATTTTTACAGTTTACACAGTAAGAAGTTGGAATTTGTATTGGAAAATGTTGATATTGCTTCTTTTAAGAGTCTAATATCTTTTAATTTAATTTGAAATTATTTTCATTGAGACAAAGGCTGCATTCAGTCCAGTTTAGTCGCTTTAATCGAACTCCAGTTCATTTGTCTACAAAGCCCGATTTGTTTGGGGAGGCGTGAACATGTAATCGAACTCTGACACTGACCAAAAAAGCGAACTCTGGCCCGCCATTAAAGTTAATTCTGATGTAGTTCGAATGCATGTATGAACGCTAGGTATTCACACATGCTTGCTGCTTAAAAAAAGCAACAAGTGGACTAAAACACAGGGCATTCTGGGTAATACAGCCAAAATCTAACGTTAGCGGGGGCTATGCTTTGTGATCTTTAACCAAAAGCAAAATAGAAATCCTACAACTGCTAGAATCTGACGCCACTCCGTTTATGTTGCGTTCAGTGTCTTCTTCTGAGGTTTTTGTGTCGTTTCTTTCAGTGGTTCTTGGTGCAACGCCCCCACAGGCGAGGAGGGGAACAGGTTTTTCAAAGGGTTTGGTTGGTTTGACAGAGTGCAGTGTGAAAGAGAACCACAGCAGCCGAAAATTTAAAGAGTGTTGCAACTTTAGTCCCCAATCGAATCGAGTCTACCGGACGATCAGGTGTGAAAACAGCCTAAGACTCAGTGAAGCCACGGTGCCAACAGAGCAGTGTGGTCCCGGGAAAGAGGAAGGAAATGAGGATCTGTGTTTGTCTGGAGGAGAAAAGGTGGACAGACGGAGAGTAGATGTGGCTCGTCCCCAGCGCCCGGCGTCACACAGAAGTCTTTCTGGCCTGTCACTCACCGTCAGCTCATATTAGACGCCGAGGGAAAACCCACTAGGATCGAGACAGGGATGAAAACTGCAGGACTGGAGGGAAACCAGGGAGGTAGAAAGTCTGACAGAGACCGAAAGGACATGGAAAAATGATAAAACCCAAGAAATAATGGAACAACTGGGTAGAAAAATAAAACGCATGAGACAAATATAAATTCCTTGACTTGGTGAGTGGTCAAAGAAGCATTTCCTTTTCAACAAATGTTACTAAAACAACTCACCAGGATACAAAAATTATAATTTTCCGAAGCAGTATTTGATCAAAACACACATTTTTGAAAAGTCGACATCCAGACGACCCCTAGCAGAGTACTGCCTGGAAAGGCCCATCACCTTTTCTTGGTTAATGAAGTTATTCAGTCGTTTGAGTGCACATCCGCCACATGTCCAACCAAAGTACTTTGGATTTATATTCACGATTTGGTACATTTTCAGCTTGTTTCAGTCAAGAGAAACCAAAAACAACTTCTAAACATTTTCAAACAATTCTGGTTTAATTCATTTGGAGTTTTGAATCATTGTTCTGCTGCAAAACCTTCCAAGTTTAATATCTTGAACTGGAGGCCAGACATGTTTTTTTCATAATAATTTCATTGTTAGACATCATGGCTCATCATGGTTCAAGGCACTGAAGCAGCAGCAAGCTAAACCGTCATTCTACCTACCACTACCAGTGTCAACAGTATGGAGATCAATACTCTTTATTTTGTGCCAGAAGTTACAGGAGAAGTTCCACTTTGCTTTACTAAGCTGCAGAATATTTTATCAGAAGTCAAGCGGTTCATCAAGGTTTTTTGGGAAGTGTCGACAAACCTTTGTGTCCTTTTTGGTTAGCAGTGTTTTCCACAATATAACTGGATGCCATTTTGCCCACCCTCTCTCTAATAAGTTAATCCCTTTTTTTGGATGAGTGTCCTTGTGAAGTAACTTTGGTAGTTCTGCCTTTTTTTAGGGAATTTTTGCCTAAAAAAAGGCAAAAATTTCTCATTTTTCCATTTGTGTAGCTCTATAGACTTAGAGATGGCTTTGTGGTTGTTTCAAGACTGATAGATTTTAATAACTGTGTTTCTGTCAACACTGTTTTTCTGCACAATTTGAAGTACCGGGTCAGAAAAGGTTGATGGAGACGCATACATTTTTAGATTAATCTCAGAATATTTCTTGAAAAAACAACAAACAAGAAGATTCCTGGGTTTGAAAAGTCGAAAATTTGCTAGAAAAAAAAAAAAAAAATTCAGATTGACCTCACAAATTTCTGACAAAAAACTTTAAAATTTCACAAATTTATAGAAAATAAGAAATTTTCTAAATTTCTATAACATTTTTTGACAGCGTTTTAAAAGCAAAAAATATTTGACTTTTGAAACTTTAATGTGCTGGAAAATGAATCTCAAAAAATTTCTAGAAAAATCTTGAACATTTCTGCATTTTAAAAGTCAAAAGGTGCTGACTGAGTTTCAAAGTTTAAATATTGAAACTTTTATAATCTACAAAAGTTGAAAGATTATCAAGTTTTGAAACTCAATCAAAAATTTTGTAGAAATTTTGAAAATTCCATATTCTGTTGAATATTTTTCTGAATTTTCCTACTTTTTTCTAGAAAAATTCTTAGATTAATTTCAAAATTTTTCTAGAAACTTTCTCCGGAAAGTGACCAATCAATCTCTTGATTGTGTGAAATATGTGAAACAAACAAACAAGAAGGAAAAACAACAACTCCGTAAGGATGCAGATAGTTTTTCACAGATGGAGAGATAAAGAGAACCGGGACTGAGTTACAGGAGGAGGCGAAGGGCGGGAAAAGGGGCGGTCGGCACGCGCTGATTGGAAAATCTCACCTACGCGCACGCGCCGATCCTGATGAGTTGTCGTTTACCTCGGGACCGGAGGGCGGGGTCTCCTCCTCGCGAGCCTTTTGTGTTCCGATCGCTCACATCTCGCCTATCAATAATTGAGGCGCGCGCCAGAGAGCAGACGGAGCTTCCCCTCCCGCGCGCTGCTGCTATGAGTGCTGCTGTCCGCCCGCTCGGCGCGCGACTCTCCCTCTGTTTGTTCCGGAACAGGAGCCGCTGACAGGTGCGACAGGAGGAGGAGACCAGGTGAGCGACCGGGACTGGACCGGAGCGAACACCAGCGAACCCATCCGGCTCGGAGTTTAACCGTTAACCGCAGCAGAACGGAGCGGCTCGCGCAGGTTTAAACTTCTGCTACTGTTGGGGTTTTTTTTCCTTTTTTTTTTTTTTTTTTTTTTTTTTTTTTTTTTTTTTACTTTCTGGTCCGGAATGTTGGTGCTGTGCCTGCTGAGTGCCGCCTGGCTCGCTGCTGGCCCGGTTCGGGCTCAGAATGAGACCGAACCCATCGTGTTGGAGGGGAAGTGCCTGGTGGTGTGCGACTCCAACCCGACCTCGGACCCGACGGGCACGGCGCTCGGCATCTCGGTGCGCTCCGGCAGCGCCAAGGTGGCTTTCTCCGCGGTCCGGAACACCAACCACGAGCCGTCCGAGATGAGCAACCGAACCATGGTCATCTACTTTGATCGGGTGGGTCTAAAAACATCTCGTATTGTTTGTTTTTAAAGGTCCGGGAGGAAGGTTTTGGGTCAGTTTACAGAGAAAACATGTTAAGTTTTGGCTCAACTAATTAAATATTTATGATCATTATCTGTTTTTTTCCTGTCTGACGTTGATCCGTGAAGCTGTTCCGATTTGTCTCTTAAAACTCTAAAATTTTTAACTCTGCAGAAATGATGGCGATGCACATTTTTTCTTCCACCTCAGCGTTTTAAAGGAATAAAACATATTTGTAGATTCCATGTGTTTAACTACAAAAGTCCAATTCTGTTAAAATTAAAATAAATCAGACCAGTTCTCGTAAATATGGTGCATTGATGATGAAATTTGCTAAAGTCTGATTCTTTTTGCTGTTAGAAAACCGTATCGTTATTTCAGTTTTGCGTCCTTTCCTTTTGGATATTATTCTTTAAATTCTTCCCAGTCTTGCTTACTGTGTCATAAAAGATGGAAAAACTATACATTTTTCCCTTAAAAAGCATCTCAGTCATCATTCATAAAAGTAGAGGCACAGCTACAGAAATGAATGATCTATGATTTTTCTTTTTGAATCTTCCTTCAAGTTTATGAAAGAATGTAAAATTTTATATTATAGCCTCTGGAAACTGTTTTTATTTAGAAACACACTTGTGATTACATTTTGAGATTTAAAGTGAGTTTTTTTTCAGTTGGGTTGAAAAAATGTATTTTTTGTCTTCTATCTTAAGTTGTTTTTTTTTTTACTTAAAGTGTCATCATGTTCTTAAAAACTACTTTTGTTTCCACAGAAACAATTTTATAACTAATTTTTTTCTTTTCTTCCAGGTTTTAGTAAACGTTGGGAGAAATTTTGACGAGGAACGAAGTAACTTCATCGCGCCGCGGAAAGGGATTTACAGTTTTAACTTCCATGTAGTCAAAGTCTACAACCGCCAAACCATACAGGTAGCTGTTTAATAAGTCTAACTCTGTGTGTGTGTGGGGGTGTGCGCGTGTGTGTGTGTGCGCGTGTGTGTGTGTGTGTGTGTGTGTGTGTGCGTGTGTGTTAAATTTGCATCCGTTTATTTTCTCCTAAAAGTTTTTATGAGAATCTGGTTGGAATGTGTCTAGAGAGCCGTGATGGAAATGCTTTTGTTCATAATTCTTTTAGTAGTTTTTAGTTTAATCAGACACAAACATGAAACCTAACGTCAAGGTATTTGTGTTGCGCACCTCCAAAGATGCTCTCTTGATTCTTTGGATGCGTCAAAGCGCTAAAATTCATTTCTAGCCTTTAACATGCTGCGCTAGAAGCCACCCAGCAGAAATTACAATGCATCTCTTGCAAATTATATTGTGAGAGATGCAATATAAAGTGGTTTTACTTTATTATTATAGATGGAACTCCATCAGTCATGACTGCTTGAGGTAATTAAGACTGTATGGATTGTGCAGAAAATGATGATTTCTGTCTAAATCTGCTGCTTAAATTTATTTAATGTGATTGAAAAAGCAAATGAGTTTAACTTTTACTCAATGTCCTGCTTGGACGGCATCTTTCACTTCATTTTTTGAATATTTAAGTGAGCAGAAATACTTCAGTTCTCGACATAAACAAAAATCGAATCCGTCCAACGCGCCGCCCATCATCCGTCCTGCACATCTGCTGCGCTGAAAACTCCCACCGCTTAATTGCCTGAGAGGCGGCCACCGTGGAGCGTTCAGGAGATGAGAGGCAGCGGGAGGAAGAGGAGATGGGACGAGGGAGAATGGAGAGCAAATGGGGGGAGCTACAGGAACCAAGATATGGGTTGAGCAAATAATTGGAGAAGATGGAAGGAGAACGAAGAGGTTCAGAGAGGTTTGAAGAAGGCCACACATCTGGAGAAACCATTGATGAGCAGGTTTTGGATGTGGAGGGAAGAATAAACAATTTTCTACCTGGATTTCTGGATGAAAATGTGAAAGGTGATAAAAGCAGGCAGTTTTCCTACCAATTAAAACAAAAATGTTGCAAATGAAAGGTATCTGATCTGCCTGCAATGTGACTCTTCAGCTCCTATTTACTCTACTTCTACACATCTTCCTTCAGATACAACTGTTTTCATCTCCAGTGCCACGCCTTAACAGACTGGAATAAATACATTCACTGACTTTAGATTTTATCTCCTATAGGGCTGACGCAATGCCTGACAAATTAAAACAAGCTCAATTTCCATTTGCACGACTTATTGTTTTTCTCTTTTGTCCCTTTCTGCCAAAACTGGTCTTCAGTTTGGTGCTTTGATCTTAACTAGCTCTTTTTTGAAGCACAGTTTTCTTTCAAGACTTCATAATTCATTTTATTTGTTGTTTCTGTTGTTTTATTTGTTTATTTTTATATTTAAAATGTCTTCCAGTTCCGGTGTTGAATGTTCGATAGCATTTGAAGCTTATTGATCTTTGAGACTGTGTTCTTGCATTATTATGCCATTATTATAACATTACTTGAAAATGGTCTTAAAATAACGATGTTATTGTTTATTGCAATAACCTCTGGGACAATTTATCGTCCACCTAAATTTGTCATGACGGGCCTAATCTTCTATCCATTAAATTATTTCTTTTAATTTTTCTGATTCTTACCTCTCTTTAAAATAAAAATATTTTCTTAGTAAAGCATTTATGATAAAGTTTTCACCAAACTGGAGCATTGGGTTTTGAGATTAGGCTTGGAGTTAAAGTTTTATCGTAATACATGGTGGTAATGATAAAAAACTGTTTACTTTTGTAAATAACTGCATGGAATGGCAACCATTGCTCCACAAACACAACGAATGCTCTTGAACCACTTTGAAAGCATAAAGTGGACTATCGTGCACGGCATTCTGGGTGAATATAACCAAATCAAACTCTCGTCTCACTCTAGCAGAAAAAATGGCTAATGGATTTTTACCAAAGAGAAATACTAAAATCTGGTTCTACGCCGTTTCTGTTTACATTTCGTGAAGCAGAAAGTTGCGCTCAGTGTCTTCTTCAGAGGTTTTCATGTGGTATTTAGTCAGTGGTTCTTGTTGCAGCGCCCCCACGGGTGAGGAGGGGAACAGGATTTTTCAAGGGTTTGGTTCACTTGACACAGTGAGAAAGAGAACCGCAGCAGCTGAAAATTAACAAATGTTAATTTGTTAAATATTCGGATATTTTGGTCCGAATCGAACCAAATCTGCCGGACTATCAGGCTAAAACACCCTTTATGTTGGTTAATCCACACACCAGCTTTCTTTTAAACACTTTATTTGATAGATTTAAGTTTAACTGAGTCTCTTTGACAACTATATGCTGTTGGAAGTAGTGGTACGGTTTGGCTGATAACCGTTCATTAAAACGCTGATTTTGGGCCAGTGTCTATTTATTTATTTTTTGGCTTAAAAGTTGCTACATATAGTATCTAAGTTAACAGTGGGGTGACTATAGTTTTGTCATGGTAGAGCGAAAGGAGAGTGTCTGATTTTCAGAGGTAGATGAGATTGGTTTCTCATTGACCACTTGCGGATCTCCCAAAATTAGTAAAATCGGATTGATATATTGGTATCAATATATCTGGTTGAAAACACTGCAAAAACCGGCCTTTGGTAGATTCTCTTACTAAGGGAACAAGAAAGCACTTTTTGGATGCTCTAGTCAAGCTGGCCAAGCTGAAAACTTACTTGTTTGTAACTTACCACAGAGATTTGACAAAACTAACTGAGCAGCAACCAGCAGTGTCCACTAACCACCAATCGCCCTGATGGTTCAGAAATTAAAGGATTCCTTCTGAAATTAGATCAAACTGACTCAACATTTACTTATTTTGTCATAGAAGTTGAGCAGCAGAAGGTTTTGTGGTGAATTGGGAATATTTTTGCAGATGTCTTGTAAATGCCGGCGCACTCGGCTCATGTTCGTAAAGGCCTCGTGTTAACGCCGCGTCTGAGTGTTAATTGGGAGTTTCAGGAGGAAACTAAAATGCCTCCCATGCTGGGTGCATTACGAATCTGAAGGAAGTGCTTCTTCATACACCGTCCTCATAATAGCAGCGTTTACAGAAGGTCATTCTGTTGGGACAATAACATCATTACATCATTACATGAAACCAAACCAAAATGATTGTGGTTTCTATTATTCCCTCTATAATTTCACATGCTACTTTATTCTGATGTGGTTTATGAGTGGGCCAAACAAAGCATGCTTTCTGTTGGCGATATTAAGTTGTATTCATGTGTTTTCAGTTGTTAAAACAGTTTAGAAATTAAAGCGAACTTAATTTCCATTTGCATAATTATTTGATTTTCTCTCCTCTGTTTGGTGGATGATTAAAGTCCTGGGCTGGTGCTTTGGTCTCAACGAGGCCTTTTCCCTTCATAACTCATTTTATTTGTTGTTTCCATTTACTTTGGATATTTAAAGTGTCTTCCAGTTTTAGGGTTAAATATTTATTAGAATTTAAAGTTCAGAATGTTTTATTACTGTACCATTACAATTATATTACTGAAAAATGGTCTCTAAACAATATTGTCGTTGATCACAATACTTTCTGGGACAATTTATCGTCCAGGAAAATTGATCCTTGATTGCAATTTCTATTTATTTTTTTCTCAGATCAGTTTTTTACATGGTCTTCCATGCTGCTAATTAAATGTGACCCCAGTCAGACTTTTGTTTGAACGGTTTCTGACTTCGAAGCAACCTGCAGGAGAAAATTGCTGACGTCACACAGCAGGGCTCGGTTCACGGACGAAGTAACGGACACCGTCTTTTACAGATCGATTTTAAAGTTGTCGAGCAATGGGAGCTGACAATATCGTCACAAGATAGTAATATTGACATAGTGCAGAACATAACAAGATGAAGGAAGCTCATAAAGACAAAGCTAACTATCGACACTGCTTGCTTCAGCCTGATTTTCTGCATCTGGTTTCTTCTAGAAGTTCAGCGACTTGCAGCTTTCTGGGTGATCACTGATTATTAGAAAGGCTGAACTCCCTACTAAGAATTTGGTCAGGACCATTTTTTTTTAATTTTTTGGTCTGAAAAGTCAGTAAAAATAGCAATAAAGTCAAGTTGACAAGTCAAGTGGCACAAATCTGATTTTTGTGGGGTGTAAAGGTTGGAATATGGTTGTTAAGACTTCCATGAAGAAGTTGTTAAAATGTTCCCATCCTTTTGACCACTTCTGTTGTTTACTCTCCATTTCTTTTTGGTTTTGTAATGACGCAAACACTGCAGATGTAGTCCCGCGTTGAAAAAGGTTTATTCGAATGAGTACAAGCTGCTATTCCCGAGGCTGCAGCTCACGCCTCTAACAAACACTCAACTGATAGCGTCACTTCTAACACAACTCCGAGCTCCCCTCCTCTTCCGGTCCTGGTCCCTCCGCTCCACTGACCCCCCGCTCACATGACAGGCCTATCAGATGTGAGTGGGAGTCAGCAGAGTCAGACAGGGGAAGCCCATAACACTTTATATATAACAATAAAGATCACAATGCAACTTATAACAAATACACATAACCATATGGACCCCAATAGAACTAAAACACAGAATTGCTACAGCTAAAAATAAAAATATTTATCATTAGGACTGGATGATATGGCTGGAAAAAGTATAAGCATTTTGTAGAAGTCAGTATCAATAGTTATTGATTAGTTTTGTTTTAAATATCAGAATTACTGACAAACTACTGGTGTGGCCTTTCCTGATTTTATCCAGTTTTCACCCCACTAAGTTATAGCAAAACTTTAAACTGCTGCTACGCTTGTTGCTCAGCCAGTTGTTGCTAGGCAACCGACGAGTGAGTGATTTAATTGCACCAATCTATCTTGGTTAGCCGTGAGAAGTTGAGCGCTAAAAGCCTTTCATCTGCCTACATCTCCCAGAATGCTGTGCGGTTCTGGATCGGAGTTCAGTGAAATTATTGCATACTCTAGCAGACTCATTTTCTATTTTAGTGTAAGCGAGAGCGTCATCGTGCAACACACAGCCTCTGGGTGAGTGTCACGTGCTAGAAGGTTGCCATGTTCTCATGTTTATCCACAAATTTTACACGTCTATCACACATTGATGAAAAAACGCCAAACAAAATCTTCTTTTAATCCTGTTAGACTTTAGTTCAGCCTTTTGTTGGAGAAGTGATGAATAACAACTTTTGTTCATTCTAATATTGGGATAAAATATAGTTTATATAATATTTAGTACCTTTATTTTATGTCTAGTAACGTTTCTCTTAAGAGATCCAATAAGATTGATGTTCCTAATTTACTGAGATAATTTTGCGTTTCTTCGTGGATGGACTTATAGATCTAAGATGTTGCCTTTCATCTGCCAAACATCATAATGTGGAGCCATACTTTCTGATCTCTGCAGAAAAGGTCATGGTGATCATACATAAAATATAAATTGATATTCATTGATGGCAACACTAATAAGAATCCAGGAGTGCAGAACAACGCTTCGGAAATTATCCCAAAAGGTCAAATATAAACTCTCACCTTTCGGTCATGTTCATTAGGTTCTTCTTTTCTATTTTAATAAATCTATTTGTAAGTAAAACATGGTGGCTGAGTTGAGTGAAATTCTTTTGTCGGGAGATAAAGTCTCAAAATATATCAATGCAAAAGAAGGGCATCCTTTTAAATCATGTGTAGCAATTAGAGACAAATAACTATGATGATTATCTTATAATAAAGCATTTCTCTGCACGGTTTGGGATGAGCGATAACAGAAGATGCTCTTTAATTTGCTTTCATCTCATTACTGGAGACAAGCTGTGCAGCTAACTAACTGCTGCTTATCTAAATGTATCCTTGGTCGAACTTTAAACCAGAATCTCATCTCAGAATTGATTTATTTTCCTTGCTGGGACTTTATTTTTGCTGCCAAAAGAGACGTTAGTTCCCACAAGGAGTCTGCATGAACAGATTTATGTGAATTATGAGTAACATAGACACACAAAGAGCGTACAAGCCAGATGCATGGTTTGGTTTTTATCCAATAGATGTGTGTTCAGTTTGGCAGAACATTACAGAAGGTGGATTTTTGCTCATATGTGAAAAAGATTAGATGATGATGATGGTGGGAATGTTTCCTTTTTTATATTTAGTGTGTTTAATCCTATTAGGTATTATTTTCAGGCGGGAGGGAGGTGAAGATGGTAACTTTCTGGATCTCTCTGCATGGAGTTTGAATTTTCTCTTCATTTTCAAAGCATTATTAGACCAGTTCCTCCAGTTCCTCTGTCTAAGGTTTTATTTTTTTGGTGTAGATGGACAGTAAATCTATAATGATCGATATTGTGATAGACAAGTGATCAAACTCAATATATAATACACCTGATGGAATATTCACTGAACTTCGATTCACACAAGCTTGGCAGTATTTATGATGTCTAGAGCGGAAAAACAAATAAATTATCAACTGATGGTAAAATCAACAGTTTTTGAGGTTTTCAAATATCTTTACTTGCAATTTATAGTGACAATAAATTGCAAATAAATTGCATTTATAGTGATAAATCTTGTCAGATTTATCACTATAAATGACAAACTATACGATACATGCCCATCCCTTCAAATTGCGATTATTTGAATCCTCCTACTGTTTATAATAACAATTTTTGTAATTTAATTTCTATTATTTATTTTTGTTCTATTTCTAGTTTAGAATGAGGACATTACTCATTTAATTATTTGAATAAATAGGCTGTTGTAACAAAATATTCAAGACATTAGAGAACATTTTTACACTTACTTCAGTCCTCAGAAGTGCAGTAATGAGTTATTTTCAATTATTTCTGAATTTGCCAAAAATAATTGATCAGTTTTCCATAATTAAACATGTGATTACGGCATCAAAATGCGACTCCATTTGAAATGGAGAACATTTCTCCTGGGTTGTGTCTTTAATTTGGGCCACACAACTCAAATTAAACACAGGAGACAATTTTTGATTTCTGGCCACAAGAAGCTTCCTTTTGGGCGTCACCGTGGCAACCACCGACTCAGACAGACCGGTGACTCAGCAGTCTCGCTTTTTGTTGTTGTTGCTCAGCATTAATCCAACCGGCTGAGTTTAAATTTAAGATTTAACAACCTGGCTGATGGGCAGCTTTCTGTAGAACCTGGTGACTGATTATTTGTGATTAAGAACCAATCAATTATGTTTTTTAGGAATGCACCAATATAAAAATTTAGACCAATATTGATCTCTGATATTAATATTGTTATGCCTGAGTGTGGCGGGCCAAACGGGACAAAATTAAACAGATACATCATTAAATAAATGTATCATAATTTTAACTACTTTTAAATAATTTATTTAATCATTTACTAAATGTCCTTAAATAATTAATATTAAATCTTGAAATATTTTTATCTGTCAAACTGTCCAATAAAAGTTGAGGGGCTCAAATAAATTGTCTATTAAATAAAGTATTTAAACATCATGGTCTCTATACATAGCCAATATTTTTGATATTATTTATGTACATTTCAGCCCTACAGCATTAGTAAATAGAAACTATTTGTCAGCAGTATATTTTATTAAAACCATTGCTTCTCAATGTTTTTAGTTTTTTAAAAAGGAGGAAGGGCTGTGTGTTACTACTGTTTTAAACTGGGATGATGGCATCCATTCTGACGATAAAATGTAGCTTTTATCATTGTGGTGTGTATTTCAATAAGAGTTCCTCCAACTGGACTAATAAATTTGATATTCAAAACATCAGTGTCAAACATCTGAGATACAATAACCAACCAAATATTACAGCCAAGTTGTCCTTTAAGTTAGCGATTTAGTAATATTTATTATTTTGCCATGCACTTTGAAGATGTGCGCATTTCTTTGACAATCGTGTTGCAGATGTTGTCGATCGCCATTCTGCTCGCCACATTTTGTTTAAAAGTGTGTTTTCTGTAAATGGCGCATCAAATCATGAGTCATCAGTGCCTGCAGCACTGAGGCAAAATCTGTTGTTTTTGGGATTTTTTTTTTGTTTGTTTTGCACTTTGTATCAGGAAAAAGTGAAATATCTTAATATTTGATATTTACATCGCATTGGAAATGAAAATAGTGGATGGGTGCATCTCTAGTTGTAGAACCAAATTATGGTTTATGTGTTGAATAATAAAAGCAGAGATTTTTCAGTTGTTTAAATGAAAGAAACTTAGATTTTTTTTATTATTTTTTTTTTTTGGAAGCAGAACCTAAGACAAACTGTTTGCTTAGATCCAGGAGGTTGTTCCATCAGACCAATAAGGAATAAGAATGACTTCTTTGCATCCTAAGGAGAGCAGAGAACCTTACTGCAGAGGGACATTATTTGCAGCAACAGCCTCCATCTTGTGGAAGACGGTCTAAAACTGGAGAAAGTGTTTTGATTGGACCAGCTGTGCTTTGGCAGCGACTGTCCTCACTGTGTTCTCATTTCACAAATCCAGAATAAAAACCTAACTTTAAGGCGCTATATGGACAGACAAACAGAGAAATGATTTGGGGATTTGTCCTGTTTTCCCCAGAAGGTTTCACAAAATATGCAAGGCATTGATATATTTAGTCTCTGGTTTTGTGATATATATATTTTTTAAATGTATTAGCTTGTACGTACATAAAGACAGTTGATCCTGTGTGTGTCAGGTTGTTGGTGATCGACTCCCCCTAGTGGTCTGGATGACTCCCATTTTGTGGAGCAAGTTTGCAAAGTTTCATAGTTGCTGCTTTTGTTGTTTGCAACATTTTTCTTTCTGTTTTCTGTGGTTGCACCATTTTTCTGTTGCTTTTGTTTTTTTGAGTTCATTTTGCATTATTCATGACCATTGTAATCTTAAATGTAATCTAACAAAGATCATATGTGAGGTTCCTCAAGGCTCCATTTTCGGATCACTTTCAAATGTCTACATGCTCCCTTTGGCTAAGACTGTAGGCTATTTCAAAAAAGTACTCCGTTATATACAGTAACTATGCATAGCTCATGACCACAGTCTTGACTCATCCTTTTGTGGATGTGGGAGAATATCCTCCTGGATTTCTTTTTATTTCTTTTTATGTATTTAATGCAAAAAACGTTACTGTTATTTTATGCCTTGCTTGTCTTAGGAATGAACAATATATCGCTATGAACATTGGTTTTGGACAATGCTGTTCTTTGTTGTTGTTTTTTTTTAACCATACTGGTATCAGTCATAAGTAGAAGTAGAACAGGTAATAATGTTCTGGCTTTTCATCAGCCAGAAAAGCAATAGCATTTGTCTTTAAATTGTTCTTTCCACATAAACGTCCTTTGCATTTTCCTGCACCGTTTCTATAGTTTCTTCACATCAGTATTTGTTTTCACTCTTATTTTTTGAATGCATCTATATTTTTTCATGTTTACTCTCTGGTCACTTTCTCTGTACTTTTTTATTCCTTCATCAGAGGTAAAGAACGTCTCCCTTTGAAAGAGTCCATTGTCTTTAGTCCTGGTTGTGTGGAAACAAAAAAGTTTTAAGGAAAATGGCTCAGAAAGGAAAGTAGAGAATCTAAAGGAGAAAGATGTGGATCTGAAAAGAGATGATTTGGAAGTGATGGTGAGAAGACAGGTTGTGAAATACAAAACCAGAAAAGCATTATAGTCATGTCAAAATCTGGACAGGAAGTCGTGATGCAACAGGATGTCATTAAGCATTAAGTGCTGCACCGAGACGTCAGATTTTTCTCTTTAGTACATTTTGAATTTTTCTTTTTCTCCACATCCTTCTGCCTTTGAACCCCCTTTTTGTCACTCTCCTTATATCCCCATCTTCTTCTTTCTCTTTTTTTCTGTTACTTGGCCTTTTCCAATAATGAATGCAGATCAATTGCAGTCTGACGTTGTGCAGCGCCTCACGTTCATCCCTTTTTATTTTTATGGTGGTAATTGTAGATTATCTGCTTCTGCATGTTGGAGAGGAGGTAAACAATCACAATGTGGGGTTGATTCATACGGCGATGACCACAGCGTTCATGGTTTTATTGCTGCTATACATCACTGCCATAACCTCACACACTTACCCCGAGCAGCTGTGTGTGTGTTGAGAAAACACGGGGGAATCAGAACATTGTTGAGGAGGTTATGGTTTGGATCATGGAGATTTCACACCGCCTGTTACAGCTAACCTTTGCAATTTGAATCAACTCAAACTGGAAATGTCAACGGGGAACATGTTAGTGGATAATAACAGCCTGCAATTTCAAACCGGATCGTTGTTGCATTTGGAGCTGAACAACATCTGTGTTTCCATGTGAAGTCATGTTCCTGTTATCGACCTGGCAAAGACTCGTCAACCAGAGAGAATGGACTAAATGTTTGGACTGTGTGAAGACGGTATGTTTCTTTGGTTTCCAGATCTTAAAAGTTGTTTAAAATGTTAAATTAAAATGATCCCTGTGGATTCACAACCATCTAACAAGTTAATTAGTTCCTTTCTGCCTTTGTTTTAAAATACGTACTTTAGATTTATTTTACAAGATGCTTATATGTTATTTTCACAAATATGGAACAACATTCATGCTTAGATTTTTTTTTTGTATCCTTGAACAAAAGAACTATTCAAAAATAAGTATTACATATATGTTAGTGTGTTTAATAAAAAATACAATATTACTTTGATTTGACAATGATTTAGTAATAAAGAGTAAAAATCTGTTTTTAAGCATTTATTCCCCAGAAGACATTTTGCTTGACAGCCGTTTAGAGTATTTACTCCATTCGACTTAATTGTTAATATAACTACTTTTATTTTGACTTTTTTTTTGGCCATTTAAACTTTTTTCATAATTTACATTTCCTAGTCATGTAAACATTTGTATTGTCATTTTGACTTTATTGTTGAGTTACTTCATCATTTCACTTTTATGACATCTTACTGAGTATTTTCGCGAACATTAAACTTTTCAGCTTTTCTCTTGTAATTTCAACTATTTTTTCATCATTTTGACTCATTTCAACATTTTTTTCTTTTTATTCTCACCATTTCCACATTTTTTCTCTTATCAATTATCTTATAATACTTATAAACTTTTCCTAATTTCCAAGTGAGCAATAAGAAAATGTTTCCTCCTACTTTTTTTTTCCAACAGACTAATGCTAGTAGTCAAAAAAGTGAAAATCAATCATCAAGTCTGTTGATTTGCAGGTATTTCAACGACAAAAACTTGCAGAAAGAGCCTAAATTTTACAAAAATTAAATCAGGAATCTGAAAGTTTGGGCATTTTGATAATAAACTTTTGTTTTGCTGGAGACATCAGATTGTTATTTAGATGTAAATCAGCCTTCTGGGTTCGTATGGAAATGTTTGACATCATAAAAATAATAAAATAACATCAAATCAGTGCTGTTTGCAGCACTGACTTTACACACTTTGTTAAAGCCATTATTTTAGGATAACAGTTTTAAACATTGAACGCCCGAACAGCGTTTCTAATCCACATCTCAGAGAGCTGGTGTTTGAGGTTTGATTTCCACCTCAGTGACCTGGAGGCAGGTGTGTCTGAGCGTTGTGGGACGCAGTCGTCTGCCATCTCTGTTTGGAAGCAGTTTTTGCACTTTGGACAGAAACCATGTCCCAATTTCCCTGAGCTTGTTCTTTCCACTGCGCCACTTCTGTTTTTTTTTTTTTGGTTTTTTTTGCCTCTGCTTTCTTTTTTTATCTGCATCAGTATCATCTGTTCCTGTCATTCAAACCAAAGGCTTTTCTTTTCGGGAAAAAATGCTAGTTTTGAAACTCACAGCACCATTTTTTTCAACTCTAAAATGTCTGTGATTACAAAACATGTACAGATCACTTTAGTGTTGCATGAAGATGGAGTAAAACTCTTTCTCTGTCTCTTGGTGGGACATTAGTCCTGAATTCAGCCTTCTATTACCTGTTCTCCAGGTAATAGAAGGCTGAATTTTTAACTGTCTTTCTGTGGCTGGAGGTTCAGGTCTGAATCCATCACTGCACTTGGACTTATGTTTTTCTCTGATCTGCTTTGCCCTGGTTTACAGGAAGCTACACCATAAGTGTGTTTATAAAGTTTATATCAATTGGTGAAACAACCTTAGGGTCAGGTTCGCACATTGTTTATTTACTGGATTTGTGTTTTGTATCTTCTTTAATCTGTCCTTCACATCCTCATCCTTTTTCAGTAGCTGTAATTATATTTGTTTTACAACAAAAATGATTTTTTGTTTTGTTTTTGTCACAATAAAAACAAGTTGTGACAACTTGTCACTTGTGTGTTTTTGTCACACAAGTGACAAAAACTTGTCTTTGTCACATGTTGTGACAAAAACAAAGAAATTGTTAGGAATGGGAATTTATAGTACCATTTAGCCTTATTGTAGAGTAAAAGTTAGAATAATAAGAATTCAGATTTAATTGGACAACAATAAATTGATTGTTTCCAAAATCTCAAAACAGATGTTTAGATTTTAAACAATATTCCTCCCAAGATAGGCAAACAATTTCAGAACATTGATGATATTATTTGAGAAACCACTAATATTCAGTATTCAGGACTACTGGAAACAAAATAATAATTTGTCTGCGTCCCTTCCTCACAAAGTCATGTGAAGAGATGGGTTCTGATCAATATTTTGGAAAGTCACAGGCTGATTGAAAGAAGTGATCAACTGGACATGACAAACTGTTTAGAGCCAGGCCTCTCTACGATGACATCCTCAGTGCATGCCCCACTTATTTCCCCCCTACGAGTTTGAGGCCAGATTGTGGCAACTAAGGCAAAGGCTGAAATAACGGTGCATGAGAAGCCAACTAAAGCCAACTAAATGTTTGTTTTGGGTGAGTCAAGCACTGGCTGCACCATCAGATTTAGTATGTACACTGGCAAAACTCTTATGATGAAGTCATGAACCTCATTCAGACACCTTGGCACCATGTTTACATGGACAATTTTTACTCTTGTCGCAAATTGTTCATAGAAGGCCTTTGTGTGCGCCACCATGCATCCTGCTTTCTCTGGAAACGGTAGCTAAGCATGAAGGATGGAAATGGACTGTTCACCCCCAGTTGTGACCTGCAATAAAAATATAGGAAGACCTTTCAGATCAACTTAACCTGAAAAACAAATCACTTGCAACCTCGTTGCTGCACTTTCTGGACATTGCCACAGCAAATGACTTCATCTTACATCGTGAGATGAACCAAGGCCCAACTAAGATGACAAAGTCTCTTCTGATGGTGGATGATGAGTGCAAAGTATTAACCAACTATTATATTGGTTTGTGTTGTACAACATTGTGTTTTTACCTTATATACTAGCACTTTAAATAATGTAAATAAAGTTGCCTTGCAATGAGGCTGAAATATGAATCTTATTCAAGTGTTTACGTTGTTGCTGCGGCCATGTTTTTTTAATGACTCATCAATAAAAAATGATCCAAGCTAAAATATTGAGATCCAAAACTATATATTTTTTGAGTTTGGCAACATAAAAAAAGTGAAAGTATTTGACAGTAGCTTTAGAAATATTCCTTGCACAAAGTAAAACGGTCATTCGTGAACGTGAACATCTACATGACATTACGTGCAAATTATTGCAACTTTAAAGGCAGCATATGCTTTATAATTGAAAATCAATGCTTTTTTTGTAAATTTATATATTTTTCAGACTTAAATAACTGTTCTGAATAATTTCCCATTTAATGGAAACACCGCAATTGCAAAATTGTGTTTGACATTCACAGAATATCAAATTGCACACATTTGTAACGGAAATGCAGCAAGAGATGCCTCAGCAAAAGTAACACACCTGGTCCTGATGCAGCGAAACACTGAACTCCACACCCTTGTTCCCGAAACATGGTACCCAATTCAGAAGATGAGCACAAAAATCCACGTTTAGATCCAAATAATTTTTTTTTTGATGAGCATAGTAACAAAAATGGAGGAAAAAAAGTGAAACTATTTGACAGCAGCTTCAGAAATATTCTTTACACAATCTAAAATGGTTTGTTCGTGGACGGATACGTAACATTATGTGTAAATTCAACATATACTTTGAAATTGAAAATGTTTTCTATTGGCAAATTTATATCCTCTAATATATTTTTCAGACTTAAATGAATACATTTTCAAGATATTGAAGTGTTCTTTTTTTGGCCCTGACCTTTTCTCTTTTTCTCTTCTGACAATTGCAAAAAATAATTTAAGTGTAGGCTGAGTGTTTTTATCAGATTCATCCATGAGATGTTCAAAGCGACACACACACACAAACACACCCCCACACACACAAACACTCATCCAGCCCAAGTGAGTCGCCAAGTTCAGTTGTCTATTAAGAGGAGTGCCAGGCCAAGAGAGCTCTTGACTCTGACAGGCTCTCCATCTTCTGCCCCCCCCCGCCCCCCACCTCACACACACACACACACATACACAGTCCTGACCATCAGGCCAAATGAGATGGTTAAGTGTATAATTATGGGATGTTTATGATTTTGCTCCATCAGTTAGTGACAGTTTTACAATTACATATTTTTGTGGGGTGAAAGGAAATATTTCCACTAATTTAGCGCTCAGGTGAGAATTTAAGGGAAATTGATTATTTTGCTGTAAAAAGCTTCATGTTGTCATTGATGTAAAAAAGCTGGGAAAACTCTACATCCTCAAACGTCGTTCTTCAACAGAGAACTTCAAATTCAGTGTTTTTATCCTTGAACATACAAGTGGACTTAAAAGAGGGCAGCTTATTAAGTGCTTTTCAATAAGTGTGTACAAATAAAATGTTTTTATCATGACTGCTGTTATAAAACTGTCTGAACTGCTTTTGAACTAAACCCACTCAACTATTAGACAAACATAAAGACCAAATAAATTATTATTCAAACTTTTCCAATAAATGCATTGAAGCAGCTTGTCAAATGGTCACAAAACAGTTTACAGCTTTATGGCTTTCTATACAGGGATTTCCTTTTATGGTAAAGGAAATGCAACTACATCAAATTAAAATGGATTAAAACGTTTTTTGCATTTTCTTCAGAGATCTGGACTTTGACTTGAACCATTGATTTTTTTTTTTCCAGTCATTCTGCTGTAGATTTGTCACAGTGCTTTGGATCATTGTTCTGTTTTTGACCCAGTTTGGAGCAAACAGATGGTCTCCATTTTTACTCTGATACTTTGATGCACAGAAGAGTTCAGAAGTTATTTTTAGTTGCTGCTGCTTGATATGACATTTGATATGAATCTGCTCCATATAATTAAACTGAACTGGATTTAATAGCAGTGTTTTCATCAATGTGTGTCGATGTACATTTTGAAGTATCGCATTGGGAAAGGTTGACAGGAACAGCAAAATTTGAAATGACCCCCTCAATTTTGCAAAAAAGTTGACCCATCCTTGAGATGGTTTTAGGCTTTTCCCAAAAAGACTTAATCTGTTCAAATGAAAATGGAAACACTTTTGCAGAATGTGATGGGAGTGGTGCAACGCTCCCATCTATCTCTGCCTCACCAGAGGCAAAAGCCTCAGAAAAAACTTGAAGTGCCAACTTGAGAGGAGGACTGTCCGTGCTAGTTTGCCACCTTCACACCTGGTTTATTACTGCCCTCTGTCAACCGCCAACATCTGACGAAATTACGCTTTCATTAGTCTGGTTGACTCGCGCCACACCAGGAGATGGATACATCTAATTCATGAGTCCCATGATCAACTGATGCTGCCAATGGCGCAAAGCACAAAGAAGAAGACAGGAAGTAGTTACAGCAGAGGTTCCCAAAGATTTTCTGGGCCCCCCGATGGATTACAGTAAAATCCCCCCCCCCAAAAAAGAAAAAAAATGTGGGCACACATTGTTCAACCAGACATAAACCTTTACACATATTTTGTTTTCAAACTCCACTGAAGTTTATTTCACACTTCAGGTTGCAACAAAACAACAAACCATCTTTACAGTGAAACACTTTTGTGTAACTTTTTTTTTTTCATTCATCCATACTGCTTCTTGCGCCCCCTCTAGGGGGCGCGCCCCACACTTTGGGAACCACTGAGTTAGAGGATGATGGCGCTGCATGTTTTTCATTGACTTGAAGTGTGAACAAACTTATTCATGTGTGATTTCAGTCGATTAGCTTATTTATTGGAAACACAGCAATTGTGAAAATACATTTTGTCACAACTAGCAGAATATTGACAAAGTTTTGTGCACATTTGTTATGGAAACGCAGATGGTGTGACAGGTGATTGGATGCAGCTGGGGCAGAAACGGGGGGCAACTGATGAGACAATGATTAGCAGCCATTATGGGGAGGGTTATATTATGAAACTACAGAAACAAAAAATGAAAGAAAACCATAAACACAAATAAAGACTAATCTAATGAATCAAATCGAAACACAGAGAATAACTAAATACAAGAGCAGGATATAAAAAGCAAAGAAATGATCAAAACAGAAAACAACAAATAACTTGTTTTTTCTGTAAATCACTATAAAATTACCGAGTAAATTCTCTCCATTAACACTGATGTATTGATTTATTTCTTTATGCCTATTTCAAATGATTCTGATTCTTTGTGCTGGAGACTAAGCTTTTCCTCAGTTCTCCAAAATCTGAGCTAGAGAACAAAAAAAATACAGCGGCTTCAGCCACTTCTGTTTATTCTTGCAGAAACATGATTGTACAACCGGCTGTAGAAATTAAATACAAGAGAAACCGTGTCGTTTCCCTTTTCCCGTCAGGAGGCTCAGCATCTTCTCGCAGGACGGCCTGTAATCCCACTCGGCTTATAAAATGTATTCCTGCATAAAAACAAGACGTTTCCCCAGCATTCGTTTCAGTTTGTTTTACTACTGCGCTGTTACCAGAGCCGGCACAAAACAATGTTGTTATTTAAAGTGAAGCATAAGAAGGGGAATCAAATCCCAGGAGAGCCAGTGTTTCTGTTGTAGCTCCAAAGAGAAGTGATGAAAGCTGCTGCCTGTTTAAAGAAGAGGAGGGAAACGTCTGACAGACACTTCTTTCTGTACCAAGATGTTATTCCCTATTGAAATATTTGTTGAGTCAGACACAATCTACGTCTTTTTCTTTTTCTCCGTCGTTGGCTCTGTGGGGTTTTGTTGAATTCAGGAGGAAGAAAAAGACCCTCCATCTTGGTAAATCTATTAATAATGTGCTGACTGTATGAAACTGCAGATAAATATGCTGTTCCAAAATAACCACATAATTATTGGATGTGTTGCATAAATAGTGATCCTAATATCACTATTTATAATAATCCCTGGTCTACATGTGAACTAAATAAACCTGTCACAGTAAAATTTTGCTGGAAGATAAATTGTCCCAGAAGTTATTGCAATAAACGATAATATTGTTGTTTGGAGACCATTTATGGCACATCGCAAAAACACATTCTCAAAGATCAATAAACTTTAAATTCACACTGGAACTGAACATTTTAAATATCATGAAGTAAACAAAACAGAAACATTAAATAAAATTAAAGTCCAAGGCAACATCAAAGCTCCAGACTGCAGACTTTTATCCAGTTTTTGGTGAAAAGAGAAAGACGATAAATCTCCCAAATGGAAATTATTGAGCTTGTTGAAAATCAATTGATTTATTGCTTGCTGTGGCAGGCCTAGTGGTAAACTGTTTTTGTGCCACGTTGCAGCCTCTTTCCATTGTTTACAGTCATGTAGAAACGGAGAGTCTGTTTAATTTTAGGGTTTTTCATACTAGAAATTAAAAATCTTTAGAATGTGTTTGGGGATTATTATGCCCTTACCACAATATTACCTGAAAGTGGTCTCAAAACAACAATATTATCGTTCATTGCAATTACTTCTGAGACAATTTATTGTGATAGGTCTAATATTATAATATCAAAGACAAATATTTATGCTGACAAGTCTTTAAAATTCAGAAATGCTCCTTTAACACATTTTTAAAGGGCAAATTTATTTCTGTAGACTAACCCGGTGTGTGTTTTTCCTCGTCCAGGTGAGCCTGATGCACAACGGCTGGCCAGTGATCTCTGCATTCGCCGGCGACCAGGATGTGACACGCGAAGCTGCCAGCAACGGCGTTCTGATCCAGATGGAGAAGGGCGACCGGGCCTACCTCAAACTGGAAAGAGGAAACCTGATGGGCGGATGGAAATACTCCACCTTTTCCGGGTTCCTGGTGTTCCCGTTGTAGAGAGGAAGAAGGAGCTGGGGATGGAAACAAAGGAGGAAGACGGAAAGTTCAGAAGCGGAAAAAAAGGACACAAATGAGCTGGAGGAAGAGAAGAAGAAGAAAAGAGAGGGCATGACAACGGACGATGATTTAAGATGCAGTTTGATTATAGGAATTAAGAAAAGCCGGTACATGAGAGAAAATGGCCACCTTCTTCACTTCCTCCTTTCATCCATCCCTTCATCCATCCTTTTCCTCTCTCCGTTTTCGTTGTGGCTTGACTGCAGCTTTGGACAGCCGAAACTTTTTTTACTCTGCTGAAAAACGCAGCTGATCATCTTATATCATGTCCTGAAGTGTAAGAATCCCCTCTTTCCTCCTCACTCCTTCACCCAGTCATTGGTTTATCACATCCCTTCATCCATCAGTCACCTTAAACATCAACTCTGAAGAATGTTTCTCAAGAGAAAAACTCACATTTTTTATGTCGCTCGTTTCTGTTATTTTTGTCATTTAGGGCAATATTTGTTCTTGGTTTCATTTAAAAAATTTTAATCTAAACATGTCACACAAACCTCTAATAACGTGATTGCAGCCTGGGGATGCTGGTTTAATTTTTTCAATATGATTGACTTTAATGTTACTGTTACAACAAACACGCTTTAACCAAAACTAACGAAGCAAAACACACTGACAGAATGAGCAAAAAATCAACAAACACAAAAATCCAAGACAAACGTAAATATAATTTAAAATCTGGTATGGAAGGTTTAGCCACATTTAAGATATTTTAGAAAATAAACATTGAATAAGTAAACGTAGATCACATGGTTAAAGCGATGAGACTAAACGTAGCTATTCAATGTTTCTCGGAGCCCAAAATAAATTCCGCCCAGTTAAATATGTCGGATGTTTTCTAAACATTTTTTACCGTATTAATGCTCAGTGAGTGAACGCGTGTTTATTCGTTTACTCAGAAGCCGAGGAATGAGTCGGTAAACGTAAAAATTTACATTTAGCTTTTAAATAAACGTGAAAGTATTTTAGCTCCAAGTTGTAAGGAGGACCAAACGTGACAAGTATTTATTTTTACTGAAGAAACAAACAAAACAAACTATCCAGAACCTCGATGAAAAACATAATTGGATGTTTTTAAATCATCAAAATCTTTGGAAAGTTAAATTAAATATTTTAGTAAACGTAAAAGTAGTTTAACTCCAAGATGACAGTAAAAATGCAATTACATTTATTTAATTCTGGTTTTGCATGTTAGCTACATGTAAACCGTGTATAAAAATGAAAGGTTGAATGAAACTAATTAATTATATGGGTAGAATAATAAAGCATAATAATGAAGTAGCTTCATCGTACTTAACTGGCGCGTAAGTTTTTACACTCTTGTAACAAATAAACCAAGGATTTTTTATTTCAACAAACACAATAGTTACCCTTTTCTCATCTGAATTTCTCATTTCTGTTGAGGTCAAGTGAAGTATTATTTATTTAATTCGCCTCGTTCCTGCTGCTGTTCTTCAGAAACAAACTTCCTCATCTTTTGGACCCTCCTCTCTTTTACTCTATGCTGCTTTCCATGAAGTACAGAATTTTATTTCATGCTCCTTTGGTTCATTTTGCAAACCGTCGTTTTTCAGCACATTCCCCCTCCTGTCCCCAACAGGCCACCATTTTGTCCCTCCACCCTGGACCGCCCGGTGTTTGTTCGCTTCGAAGCACGGACTGTCTTCATGTTGGACTGTGAACTCTGAACCCTGCTACCATCGAACTTTAACAGTATATATATATATATATATATACATATATATATATTTACACACACACGCATACACACACGCACACAAATATAAATATATCAAAGCCACTGTTTTTATTCTCCTGGTATTATGATGATAATAATGGTACTACTAGGCAATGAATTTGACTGATGACTATATTATCTGTATTTCCGTACTTGAGTGTTATATAAAAGAGAAACAGAAACCTAATATTGATTGTGTGGAAAAATCTGAAGCTGCCATTCTGCTGATTAAAAACATGCTTCTTGTTTTTGTTTTGTGTCGAACAAATTGTGGCTAAACGGCTAAAACTACTTCTATAGATAATGATAGTGTAAAAGTACTATTATTATTATTATTATTGACTGTAAAAAGATAATATTTAGACTTTGCAATTATTATTTATTAATTGAATCAATTTATGAAGTTTTTTTTATTTGCTTTGAAAAACTCAATAAAATGAAATTGTACTTTTATTTTTCTTAAACCAAACACACGTCTGTCCTGGTAGTTTGTTAAACACCTGCATGCAGATGGAGGCTTTCTGGTTTTCTCATTTTTATGTCGTTTCTGTAAAACCCGTCAGTTTGTCTGCGGTACCTGCAGAATCTTTTTGGATTTCTCTGGCTCTCCTCAGTTCTTTCTCTTGCTCTTTCTCTTCTGTTCATTTATTTTCTGCGTTGTTTGGAAGCTCACACCTGCTTCGTGTTCCTCCTTCTCCGTCTCCACTCTGCTGGTTTTTTAAGGTTTTGTGGATCGTTTCTCTCCAGACTTTAATGAGCTCCAGGGGGAAAATTATTGCTGGAATAACAAGCAAACATTAGCTCCCACTACACTTATGCGTCTCATGTTTTTCGGTTGGATTTTATTTTACTTCCCTCAGTCTCGCTTTTCCGTCGCTTTCTTGTCGTTTCTGTATTTGCGCTTTGAGATGTCTGACCTCTTTGACTTCCTGTCCTCATATCAATATTTTTCAGGTCTAAATAAGTATGCAAAAATAATTTGTATTTACAGACTATTCCTTATCCTTTTTTTTCATTTCTTCCTACAATCTTTCCATCCCTGTTTCCTATCTCTATTCATTTGTTTTTCCTTTCTTGTGTCCTGGTTTCTTTCCTTCCATGTCTCCAGCCTTTCTTTCTTTTTCCCCCCTTGTTTCAGTTTATGTATCTATTGCTAATTCATAACAAATATCACCACAAAGGCACTTTATTAGCCTACACAATTCTGCTTGATTCTCATCTGGGATTTCTCCTATGGAGCTGGATTGTCTCCTGGTGAATTTCTATTGGGCCAATCAGCGAACAGAAGAAGTTGTGCACGATGACATAAATTTTCTCTACTGTTTTTGAATTGTAGTTCACCTGCAGTTTTATCAATGGCAGCAAAGGAAGTGAACAAAGTCGTACAGTTTTAGTCACGCTTTGAAATATTGAATTAACATTAATAGCAATTTTGTTCGGATCTCTACGCAGTTGGGGATGGATGTTTATAACGACGGAGTATTAGGGCCAAACTTACAATAAATAAATAAAATAATTTACACTTATACACTTTTATCTTTGCCATGACAAACTGGTAAAAGTATTATATTTCAGAACTTAAACTAGGTGGAAATATCAAATTATTCTTGAAGGGTTTTAAACTAAGAGTCACTGAGAAACTTTCTTATTTTTTTATCCATGTAAAAAATCAGAGAAAAAGGAATGAGTCCAGTTTTTGTTGACCAAACAACATAAAAGCCGATTTTCAGGCTTGTACCAGAGACAGCGACTCGAGTTGAACATAAGTTTCAAAAATTAAAGACTTCACACTCGACTGTGACTTGTGCTCTGAAGACGTTCAGACACCAGACTTAAACCTTTCTCTGTGTCTCATGTGGGCAGAATAAACTGAGAATGATGTCAGTGTTGCTTAGGCTTTTGTTCCTTTCCTAGGTCAAATCCATTTTTATCCTTAAAATATCTTGAATCAGATTTATTCAGCTGGTGATTCACTCCATTCAACACAGGCAGGAAAAAGCTCTTTTGTTGACAGAAATTTTTTTTTTTGTTTGTTTCTTTTTTCCTTTTTATGACTGAACCTCAAATCTCTATTACATGACCTATTTGTCCCAATTTTAATGTGTTCTATAAACTTGGTTTAACAAAGCTGACTGAACTCAAAATCACTTAAACTTCCATCCATCTTCTTCCGCTTATCCAGGTCGGGTCGCGGGGGTAGCAGCTTAAGAAGGGAGGCCCAGACCTCCCTCTCCCCAGCCACTTCTCCCAGCTCCTCTAGGGGAACCCCAAGGCGTTCCCAGGCCAGCCAGGAGACATAGTCCCTCCAGCGTGTCCTGGGTCTTCCCCGGGGTCTCCTCCCGGTGGGACGTGCCCGAAACACCTCACCAGGGAGCTGTCCATCCAGATGCCTGAGCCACCTCAACTGGCTCCTCTCGGTGTGGAGGAGCAGCAGCTCTACTCTGAGTCCCTCCCGGATGACCGAGCTTCTCTCTCTAAGGGAGAGCCCGGCCACCTTACGGAGGAAACCCATTTCAGCCGCTTGTATCTGAGATCTCGTTCTTTCGGTCATGACCCAAAGCCCATGACCATAGAGGAGGGCGGGAACGTAGATCAACCGGTAAATCGAGAGCTTCGCTGTTTGGCTCAGCTCTCTCTTCACCACGACGGACCGACACAGCGCCCGCTTCACGGCAGATGCTGCGCCAATCCGCCTGTTGATCTCCCGCTCTGTTCTTCCCTCATTCGTGAACAAGATCCTGAGATACTTGAACTCCTCCACTTGGGGCAGGACACCCTCCTCGACCCGGAGAAGGCACTCTACCCTTTTCCGGCTCAAGACCATGGCCTCGGATTTGGAGGCACTGATCCTCATCCCGGCCGCTTCACACAGCGAGAGCTGCAGATAACGTCCCGATGAAGCCAACAGGACCACATCATCCGCAAAAAGCAGAGATGCGATCCTGAGACCACCAAAACGGATCCCCTAGAAATTTCTATCAAAAATACCAAAACAAACTAAACATATGTTGTATTCTTAAACTTGTACACCATATGTTTAGTTTGTTTTGGTATTTTTGATAGACATTTGTAGTTTTAAATTTACCATCCCATAAAACAAACTTATGTAATTCGTTACTCAGATGCCAGGTGTGGGTACACAAAGGGGAACCTGCTAAGTCAGGCTAACATGTTCATAGTCAGATAATTCTGTGTATTCACATTTTAATCCAGGTTTGATTTTCATAGAAGATTATGCATTTTTCTGCGTGTCTGAAAGAAAATATTCAAGATCATAACATTACCGTAACTTCTTGCTTCGGCCATTGTTTACGTCTGGGTTTTCTGCATCTTAATAGTGCAGAATTATTATGCAAGTCTCATGTCAATGATGAAAAAGTCGGAATAAAAAGCGACATGACCGATCCGACTAAAATATGGGAAATTGCCCTGAAAAAGTCTGAGTCGCATTTGTGTCTTTAGTCAGATTGATAAACAAGCCTCCAGTCACTAGATGGCAGTAATGCTCAAACGAATCAACAGGATGCCAGTGAAAGAAGGAGCCAATCAGACACACCGGTGTTCAGAGCTGATGGAGAAGAAATGGAGAAGTTTGACTGAAACGGCAGCAGAGGCCAGTGAAGTAAGTGACCGTAGCCAATAATATTCCTGTAATTAATGTAAAAATGCATGTTACCTTTGAATCATTTGTAGTTTTTCTTTTGAGAATCACAGATAAAGCAGTCGTGATTAAATGTCACAAATTGAGTTAAACATTTTCCAGAAAAAACTCAAAGTTTAGATTAATCTAATAAATTTTATAGAAAAAAACTGAGCTTGAAAAGATGGAAATTTGTTAGAGAAAAATACATTTTGAGAATCTCAGAAATTTTCTTGAAAAACCTGGAAAAAAATGAAAAGTTAAAAATTTGCCAGAAAAAAAAAAAATTGTTTTCTTGAAAAAAAAAAGTGAAATTTAAACTTTACAAGCTTTGAAATTTCCAGGTTTGTTTCTAGAAAATGTCAAAGTTTTGTTTGCTACAATTGTTTTTGTAAATTTTTGTCAAAAGACCTACAGTTTCTTTTGTTTGTTTCCATAAAACAACATCCAAGTTGGTGTTTTGCTGGTATTGAAATGTGTGCTGCAGGATGCATCTCTTCATGTCAGTGTGTCTTATTTCCTCGTCCTCCAACAGTAATTTGATTGGCTCTGAGTGAGGGGGATGTAAATGTCTGGTGAGGGTCGTGCCGAGCCAAACAAACCGTGTGCAGATGTGTGTGTTGTGTTTGTATTCATCCTCATCTCCTCTCAATGTCAGGAGGAGGCTGACAGTTGGACCTGATGCAGCATTATATTTTCTGCTCTATGGAAATTCACGGCCCGTTTTTTCCAGCAGCACACGCTTCTAACCCCCGTGCCCTCGTACTGCAGCCAGATGGGCGTGAAGACGCGTAAGCAGCGCGGTGGACTCAGACTGACGAGGAGAAGAACAAATCAGCAGTTTTTATTTGATACGACTGACGGATGACCTTTGACTTCGACTCAATTTCAACCCTTCCTCAGGACACAAAGGAGTAGATTCTCTACCCTTTTCACATCATATGACATCTGGCACTTGGATATATCCAATAGTTTGTGCACCAAAAAACATGCAGTCATGCAAAAAGCGAATCAGTTATCTTCTAAATCCAGTTTTTTGGAGCTTAGAACAAGAACATTTATCATCATTACTGTTTCAACTGGATTTAAGAGGGAAAGTATCAGATGTAATGATTATCTGTTCATTGTGGAAAACCTTTGAAATCAGGTGTTTTAGTAGTTTGGAAGGCTAAAAACCTCTAGCTAACAGTTGCTGCCATTGGTTTTAGCTATCAAGTTGTCAACACAAGGCGCTGAACTTAAATTTATGTCTGATATATAAAAGAAAAAGGGATGCAGTGCTTTGCTACTACACCATGTTTCAAATTATTATGCAAATGATATTTTCTCAGATTTTCTTAAATGGTCAATGCAAATGATGGTCGGTATAATTTTCAAGTCATGAACTATTACAGTATAAATCTAATTTTACTGAGCAAAGCGCCCAATGAGAATGAGGAGTGGCCGAATAGTGGGTTCATGCACCGCAAGCCTCAGAGGCTCCAGCAGCTTCAATAACGGTTTTGTTGCTTTGTAAGGGCATTTTAACAGCTGCTCTCTTAATCCCATGAATTTGACCAACAGGAACTTTCCTCATGATGCCTTTATCTGTACAAACCATCTTTGTTATGAATCAGCCACAAATCTCTTCACAGTACGACGATAACGCTTCAGTTTTCATTAAATATCCAATGTTTTCATATCTTGTCATGCGACACTACACTATCTGATGATTTTGGTCAGCAGAGATCCTTTCTCTTTCCCATATTGTTTGAAACCTGTGGCCTGCTTAATAATGTGGAACATCCTTCTTAAGTAGATTTCCTTTAATTGACTAATCAACCAGCTCTCTGAAATGAATTATAATGATTCAAAGACACACAATACCATCAATAAATTTAATAGCACAACAAAAAATGTAATCTTTATGAGACGCAAATCCAATTTGCATAATAATTTGGGACACGGTGTATATGTCAACACTAAGACAACTAGATAACAGGGTCAAGTAAATGCTTTAATCTAGAAAAAAATAAAGAGGGAGGTCAGTTATTCTAGCTTGACTTTAACATGAAGACATGAATTTGATGCATTTCGGTTCAGTTTTTTTTTTAAAAAAAAGGCACATTTCTAACACGCCAACTAGAGGAGGTATTTAAATTAGCGAATCACCCACCGCTGTGTTCAGATGATCATTTATTAATAATCGCAAAATAAATGTCAAGTCTGAAAACATGAAACTTAAACGGACTGAATGTTTTGTTCTCTGTGTTGCAAATGTTTGAGTGATTTTTGTGTTGAATTCTGATACATATAGTGGAGCTGTTGTCAGCCAGTTGCTACAGCAACGGGTCAGCCTGTAGGTCAGCAAACACAGAGCAAGAGAAAAGAATAACACAATTGGTTTTTCTGCATTTTCTTTCTCTTTGCTTTGATGCACTGGATCAGTAATACCTTCGTCTCTTAACAAATTGCTCCATAAGTAAAAATAAATCGTCTGTTTGCCCTCCAGCTTTGTGCAAATGTGCAACATTTCACCATTTGTAATCAATAACATTCAACAAAGTCATTTTCAAACATTATTTACAATAGAAAACATTTGAAGACCAACGTTTCCACTCCATAAAAGCCTGCAAAGCTCAGAAAAATGACCAACTCCCATGTCGTCTCCCTCCAGTAGAACAGCCTTCTGTCCTCATCTCTGTGATGTAAAATATCATCCAGGACTGGAACATGTCAGGCTGTGGCATCGCGGCATGACAGTAACTCCTGTCACACCGCACACAGGAAGAGGCCAGACTGTGTCTCATGTTTATTTAAATTTGACCCATTCTGACTCCTTGACCAGGTTAGGGCAGATATGTGTTCTATACAAAACATGTTTATCATATTGTTTTGTGCAAAATAATTTTTCGATTATAAGATTTTAGTCTGGTCAGTTCTGCCTATTTTGAGCTCTTTTCAGAATGAGCTGTTTGAGGGCGTCTTGTCACTTTAAATCTAAATATTCGGCTGCTTCTCAATGTTTACACTCGCACGTCAAAATGGCTGCAAACAGACACTCAATTTCACAACCATGCATTTTTGAAAAGCAGAAGTGGAGCCTCCTGCTCACCCAGAAAAAAATGCAGCAAGTGGTTTCCGAATGGTAAGTCAACAACAAAACTTTTGTCTTTTCCAGCAGCCATTGTACAGAGCATACAGATGTAAAACCAGCTGACCAAACCTGCTGGAGATCCACTTGGGTTGCTAGGTAACGGGCGGAACTCTGCTGGGGTTGCTAGGTAGCGACAAGCTTACCTCTCGAATGTGACTTAACAATCAGGAGGTTTTTTGAAACGGCTCATTTTCCAGAAACCAAAAAACATGAACTCATGCGATTAATTGATTTATTGCTTGTAGGTCTGCCATCATCCGCCTCTGGGGATTTCTAAGCATGTAAACCTCATAACCTTATGAAACATTGTGAGGGCAGAGATATGGCCATCAGTCAGCAAAAGTGCTGAATCTCATGCTGAGTTTTGCTTCTCAATATTTAAAATCAATCTTCAGTATCAGTCTGAAAACATTCATCTTGGGTTAATTGGAGGTTCTGGACTATTTCCTACCTGAATCAGTTTTAGTCTTTTTAAATAACTCGAAGTTACAGAAAGGAAACAGAAACTACATCTGAAAGCAACTCATGCCGTCAAAGAATATATTTGCAGTGAATATGAAATACATTCAGCGCATGTTCCCCTCTGAACAGCAGCTGAATATACGCTGAGAGGTTTCATTATGTTCTCCTCTTTGGCGCGTTTTGTGTGATTGTAACTCCGTGTTCTGGTCCTTCGCTCCCCCATCAACTGGGCTCATAACACAGAATCAACACGGTCAGGATCGGCTCATGACATTGCACCTACAACGTGCTTCAAAGGAGTCAAGCATATCACATCCGTCCAATCTCAGTGGTGAGTGTCTGGCTTTTTAATGCAGCCTATCAGGAGTTTCATAAAGCACAATAAGACACCTTGTTGAATGAAAAGTTGATTCATATCTGTTTCTGTGATCTTAAACAAACCTGGATTGCTGAAATGCTATTGGCTGAAATAGTTGCAATATTTAGTAAGTTTATATTGACCAGATTTAAGATGCCATGTTAGGGCCATTGTAGATAGAAAATAGGAGGAAGTTTGAGCCAAAAAACTAACATTTTTTGATTATTCGCAGAAATTTTCTCAAGAAATCTTGGAAATTTTTTGAGCTTGTAAAGTCAAAAATCTTTGATTTGAGTTTCAAAAGTAAAATATTTTTTACTTTTGGGTCTCAAGACTTTCCAAGATTTTTCTGTAACATTTGTGAATTTAATCTCTACATCTCAGAGTTTTTCTTGTGAAAATTTATTTCACAAATTTTGGAAAAATTACGGGACGAGATACTCCTGGCGATTTTTAGTATTTATTACTGAATCTATGTATACATAATCACTATGCTACATGTTTAGGTATTAGTTACTTAGCATAGGTAGTGAAGCTAATGCTCTGCTGATGTTACAGTTTGTGTGTAACTCCCCTGTTTTTTGTTGTTTTAATTGAGCTGAAACACAGAATCCCACAGCACGTCTACATGTTTAGAGTGTCAAAGTCAAGCTAGCATAACTGAGCTAATTCCCTCTCCTATGCTATTTTTGAAAATTAAAACTTTATTCTGACCTCATCTAGTTGTCGTAGTGTTGACAATTAGTAGCAATGCAATGTGTCCCTCTTTTTTTTATATGTCATTCACACATTTAAGATTTAGCGCGTTATGTTGACAATTTGACATCTAAAATCAAAGCCAGTCATTGTTGGCTAGCAGCTTTATGCCCGTGTGGGGAAGGTCGTACATGTGTGACGTCAATAATTTGACCTTTTTTCTGAACGTTTTCTGAACCTAAAATTAACCAAAGTATGAAAAAACTAAAACTATAACTAATAGAAACTAAACAACATTTAACTAATAATAACTATAATAAAAACTATACACACTGTAAAAACGAATTAAAACTGAATTAGAGAAAAAGCCAGAACAGAATAAAACTAAAACTATTCCTGATGCTTTCTGAAACGTTCCGAGTTTCCCGCATATGAGGACATTTATTTGCAATATGATGATGACTGGATGTAATTCTTTGGAGGTTACCATAGATGTCAACAGTGGCGATACGTTGACAGAACGCATCATGCTGCATGATAAGCCTCAGCTTTACATCCGTATGCAGATAAAATGACAGTAACTGTGTGTGTAGACTGGAAATCTGCTCCAATAACTGCTGATCCATGAATCGTCCCGCTAGCTGCTTCGCCACATGTCCTGTCATTGAGTGCCTAATTGGCAAAAAAAACACACACGCACACACACAGGGAGATAAATAAGAGCTTCGAATGCACACGCACACATTTTTTTTCTTATTTCTAATTTGGTACAGCCACACACACAAACTAGTAGAAACAAACAAATAAAAACACACCAGCAAACTGAGGCAGATAAAGAAGAAAAGACAATTAGAGGAGAAAAATGTCAGATCTGCGGCGGCGGATGGGATTCTTGAGTGAACCCTCACTGTGCTGAGACGGGAATTAATGGCGACTGTTGTCCCAGGAAAGCTGCCCTCTGGTCACCACGCTTCCCTATAGGGACGCTTTCAATCGGCAAAATCTGTCAGCATTTCAAACAACAGATTTCTGCTGCAGAAGCCACTAAAACGTATACTGCTGCATTTATTATGGCTCTGTGTAAATAACCACTAAATGAACTTTTTCACAGGTAGCTTAGTTATATTTTAATCCAGGGGTATCAAATTAAGGTCCAGTTATGGCAAAATAAACTTAGAAAACTACAAATTCAACTGTTAAAATATGAATAAATAGGTGTCTGCATTTGATTAAAGTTTGACAATATTAAAGTTATTTTCACATTAATGTAATCTGGCAGAACACAGATGAAATTTAATTTGATTGGATTGCTAAAATAGTATTTATTCACATAATTGTTTTCTTGTGGGCTATATTTGTTTGTTTCTAGAGTCAAGAGGCCCCATAAAAATTCTGGCGGGCTGGATTTGGCCCCCGAGCCTTGAGTTTGACACGTTTTAATCAGTCCAGGATATTGCTCATTTCAGCAACAGTGCAAAGCGATTTACATCATGAAATCTTCAAAACAACAAACAGTCACCACACTGCAAAAACACAAAATCTTACTAATTATTTTGGTCCAGTTTCTAGTGCAAATATGTTAGTGCACTTATAATGAGACATTTTTCCCATGTTATAAGTAATTATTGGTTTAAACAAGCTCATATTTCTTGGTAAAATGTTACTTTTAAGTTAGATTTCTCAAGTGTATTAAGATGTTTGCAGCAGAAACTATACCAAAAATCCTTGGTCTTGGTAGGATTTTGTGTTTTTACAGTGTAATTGAGAAACCAGAGGCAAACGTTACATTTTGTCGAGTGCCAACATCAGAATCATCAACACACGTCAAATATATCAATCATCGTTCAATTTATTATGGATCAAACTCTAAACAGTTCAGAGCTGAGTTCCTCTGATGGTCAGACGTATCGCAGAAATTAATGCGACTACAGATAAACGTATTAAGTATGCATGATATATCAGCACTGATGTTGATCGTATCGGACCGATCAATAAAACTGAGTTGATACCAACAACTGAAATGTATTTCCATCTTGCTTCTGTCCATTTCTGGTCGTTTTTTGGGTTTTTCTTCCAAATGTGTCAAAAAGGCAGAAAACTACAGATAGTATCGATAAATCTTGGTTATCAGCCATAACATCAATATAAATATTAATATTGGACTTTGATTTCGGCCCATTTTTTCATGTTGCATCGCAACAACACATGTTTGAGTTTCTTCTTTATGTGGCTCTGAAGACAATATTTCTGCCAGTTTTATAATTGTCTTCTTATTTTTATCAAACTTTAACTTTTCATCATGTCTCTAGCTGTGATGATGTGATGCACTTTGATCAGCTGAGGTTGTTGTAAATGTGTTATATAAATAAACTTTGACTTTCTAGCTGTAATAACTGAAGCTGGCTCCAGATAGGTCCAAATATTGTATCTTCAGTTTGTTTCTGTTCAGAAGGTTCTGGCGCCTGCCTGGATTGACTCGTTCAGTTTGGATGGACGACATCATGATGAAGAGCAGAGCATCATCTGCGTAACATGATAGTCGAATTTCATGGCTTCATCAAGGAACAACAGTAACAGTCCAGTGAAGAAGAGGAAACGCTTCCCCTCAGGGAGAAGCCAAATAAAATGGTGGAAACAGCTGTTAGAACCTCGCTCCCCTCAATCGGATTTGGACTAAGTTAATTATCAGAATCTGAAGAGCCTTTTCAAGTTGCTGGCAGCAGACAGTTCATTAAGGACACGTCACCGCTTTGTTACCCGAGCAACTCCCGGGGATCGATGCATAATGCACTTTTTGTTTATGAAGATGGAGGGGAAAAAAGGAGGAGAGGGGACAAACTAATTGAGTTCCCATAATTATTATCCTGCTAGCCTCCTGACCTCGGCGCAGAAACCCGACCTGTCAGTAATTATTTTGCTTTTCCACCTCTGATGGGACTTGGCGTAATTGTTCCCGGCTGATTCCATCAAATCCTCCCATCTCATGTCAGAAGGAAAACACTTTTCTTTCCTCTTCTTCCTCATTCCTCCACATAATCTGATGACAGGTGTAATTGAAAACAACAGTCAGCTGTTAGTCCAAGCAAACAGCCCTAATATGGAGTCACACACTGTAACGACAACCCAGTCTGTGGCGCTCCGGCTGCTTTTTTCATTTTAATTGCTCCTCATCCTCCTCCCTGCTCTTCCTCCTGTCGCTCCTCACTGTGTTGCATTTGAAGAATAATCGCCGCTAACGCCGGCCCTAATTGGCTGTCACTGTGTGCTTGAGAATGTGAAGCCACTTCCTCGATATAATCATGTTTACAGACGAGCGCCGGGTCCCAGGCTGTTGGCTCGCCTCTCTTCAGCTTGTTTAGGGTGTAATTTACTGTAAAATTGGAGATGATAGTCACTCACACACACAGACGCACGCAGCGAATTAGAGCCACTGCATCTAGAAAAAACTAAGAGAAAAATCTCAGACATTTCCTGGAAAACACAAGAACATTTCTGGAATCTAAAAGTACAAAAGTTGTGGGGAAAAAATTCAGAAATTTTACTATTAATCTCAAAAATTTTCTAGAAAAAACAAGAACATTTGAGATGCAAGTCAAAAATTTGTCAAAAAAAAACCCAGTCCCAAATATTTAGATTTTTTTTCTCCGAAATTTTTCTTAAAAGTTCAAAAGTCTTTTTTCTCAGTTTTTTTTTATTTTTTTATTTTCTTATTTTTTTTTTTTTTATCATAAGTGAGAATTTTACTCACTTTTGGTGAATATGTGACATAATTTTCCTCAAAATAAATTGCTAAATTGCCAGAATCCTGGCTTTAACTGCAGAATTCATTCTGTTTTCCTCACATTTTTCTCAAAAAAAAATTTTCTCAAATGTTTTTTCTTGAAATTTTGATTTTTTTCTTAACATTTTTCTCAGAATTCTAACTTTAATTGCAGAATTTATACCGTTCTCCTCACTTTTTGCCAGATTTTGAGATTATTTTTCTCAAAAGTGGGAATTCTTTTTCTTTTTGTTTTTTTTAAACTCACTTGGTGAATGTTCACAGTTGTTTTTTCTCAGAATCATTTCTTTTTTCCCAGTAAATTTATGTTATTCTGTTTCTTTCCCAGGCTGAGGATGTCTAACAGGTGGAAGCAGGTGGCTGTTAAAGTTTGGCGTCTATCTGGTGTGAAATATTTCCTCCCATCATGCGAACTTCAGGTTGTGAGAATAAACCTCTGGACAGCCAGCAGGTATTTTCTGCAGATATGAAATGTCTTGTTGTTCTTTTCTTTGAACGCCTCAGGCTCCATATCATTCATACTGCATATCTTCCTCGCTCCTCTGCGTCCCCTTTGTCTTTCCAGTGATGATGTTTTTAATCTTGCTCCTCCACACTTATGTGTGTAATTCTTATAATCCCCATGTTAAATGCAACATAATCACAGTAGCACTAAAAGGCAATTCTGTCCGACCTCAGAAAATGAAAGCAAGAAACGGGCGGGGGAGGGGGATGACCCTGCACAGGTTATTGCTTTCTGTTGAGCGTGCGTCAACAACTCTTGAGTTTAATGCGTTCCCGCAGCGCTCCGCGGCTCGCCGGCTCTCCGGGGAAATAAGAGCATGCACACATTAGGGGATTAAAGACAAGTAGAGGAGGAGAAGGGTTTACATCCACTGTAAGAGGAGAGGACATAATCGATGCTGGACGGGTCTTAATGACTCCAGTCGTGATTTATCAAGCTTTAAAATGACAGAACGGATCCAAACTGTGCTGTAAAACTAGTTCTCAAAATGGGAAAACGCAGATCACCTCAAAACTGGCGTCATCCAGTTATTAGAAATATCTCAATTATATCACAATAAATTCTGAGTCAGCAGGTTGTTAAATGTATGGAAGAAGATTAGGGCCAAAACAAACTATTTTATGAGAAATCTGACTTTAATCTCAGAATTCTCACTTTTTCCTCAAAATTCAGTTTTTGTTTAAATTGATTGTTTTTAGAATTTTGACTTTCTTCAGATTTTAGATTTAATAAGAGAATTGAAATAACAGGACATTTTATCCATTTTATCAGTGCAATAATCTGCCGGTGGAGATCTTCATCAGTGTTATTATTGTCTAAAGCTTGTATATCTTCAAGTGTACAAAAATATTTGTACTATTAATTAGGCAAAACATACTGGACAAGATTTTGTATTTTTACAGTGTAATCTTTGTATTTTAATGAAAAACCACATTTAACTACAAAATAAGCTACAATTTCAATTAAAAAAACCTTTTGATTAATATTGTTTAATAAATAATCATGAATCGCTCCAGTCAGCATCACCTTCAAAAGACAAATATGAGACTTTAAAGGGAACATCTAATCAACATCTACTTTTAAATATGCGTTGTGTAATTGGAGTCTCTTTAGTGCAGAAAAGTTTCGTTTAGTCTCTCCTGGGTCATTTCGCAGTATGTTCCATTTTCTCTATTTCCTTTTACGATTTTGAGCCACGCATTTGTTGCAGTAATGCTACATAGACTTCCAGCTGGCCACTTTCATGAATCCGCCATTTTTATCTCTCTGAGCAATTTTGAAGCTCAAGTCGAAGGAAGCCAAAGCTGCAAGTGGATAAATCAAACTGTTTGATCGGTGGCTGAATTAAACCACCACTATTCTTTACACCATCAGAATCTCTTTGAAGTTCTGGATTAAATTTTATTTTCTTGGAAATGTTCCCAAATCTGTGGAGAAAACCCTCTTTGTTTGCGTGAAAACTTACGTGAACGTTAGTTTTTTTAGAATTTTATGTTCTTAGATATTTGCACTAGAAATTAGACCAAGAATACTTGGGTAGATGTTGTGTTTTGAATTCCTTCCACTTTATAATATACACTACATTATGTTGGTGCAACTCCTAAAACCCAAATAAAACACATCTATATTTGTGTTTGGAAAAGTGAAGGGCGTATACGCTGCTTTTAAAACAGTTTTATTTAAGACTTTATTCCAACAAAAACAGTATATAAACCACCGTTTGTCAGTTTCCCGGCTCGGGTCTGTGTTCCTCTGGATGCTAAAGCACTTTAATAATTGGTTGAGAGGAGCGATACTTAATATCTCCTGAATATCCACTCTTGCACACGCAGCATTACAATAACATGCGGCATTAGAATATTGGGTTTACAGCCCCGTCGTTTGTCAAGGGGCTCTTTAGGGGCTGTAAAACTGTCTGAGTGCGGGGATTTGTCATCGCCACTAAGGCCTGCTCCTTCTATTAGTCATAAAATATACAGCGGGGGCAAATAAAGGCTGTGATGAAGACGCAGCAGTGAGACGTAGTGAAATATAATGACTGAGTTGCTGAAGCCGATCCACTGAAGTTTTGTTGCTTCTTTATACAAAGTGACAAATGAAGGGAGAGAGAAGCAGATCCTCGGTTCGGTTTCCTCCAAAACGGTTTTCTTTTACACACGGCTGCAGAGACGGACAGAGTTTCTATGAAGAAATATGACGCCATTGAAGGCGATGACAACTCCCATCTGACATTTACTAACCTTTTGAGGAGAGAGATGGCGATGGAGGAGAGGAAAGAAAGGAAGGATGGATGGATGAGAAGGTCTGGGAGATGAAAGCGAGCGAGTTTGCATCCTGTTTTTATTTTTTTAGACCCCGCATTGTGCTCAGCTCCCAGTGAAAGCTTTTGTTGCCATCTTCTTGTGTTTTCAGGTCAGCAGCATACAGATTGGTTTCTAATATTCTGCAGATTTTCACATTTTTCTTTCTCAGTCACATCCAGCGGGGAGTAAGGCTGTTTTCTCACCTGATAGTCTGGTAAACTCGGTTCGATTGGGGACTAAAACTGCAACATTTGTTTCATTTTCAGCTGCTTTGATTCTCTTTCACACTGCACTAGGTCAAACAAACCAAACCCTCTTCCCTTCTTCACCTGTGGGGGCGCTACACCAAGAACCGCTGAAGAAACTGATCACACTGAGTGGCGACAGATTTTAGCAGATATAGAATTTCTCTTTTGTCTTTGGTAAAAGACAACAAGCCATTTCTGCTGCTAGCAGTAGTCTGACATATGTGTTTTGGTTATATTTACCCAGAATGCCCTGTGCTGTAGTGCACTTTCTGCTTTTGGAATAGTCTCTAGTCCGCTTGGCATTCACACATCCCACACCATAGTTCACTTCAACCAAACGGAGGCAGAGGTTTGTAGGTGGACCAGAGTTTGTGTTTTTGGCCCAATTGGACATTCACATCGCCCCAAATGAATCAAACTTTCTAGACGAACAAACTGGAGTTGGATTAAAGTGGATTATCTTGCTTTGCTCTTGCACTGTAAGGTGTAATACTCTCTTCTCTCGGCAGCTTTTCTCCTTCATTTGACAGCAAACTGAGCAGTGAAGAAGATGTTGAGCCAGTTGGTTGGTTTCTATCTCTCAGGTCAGTGCATGGGAGCCATTACACAACTAAAGTAGCTCCTATTAGCATAAAAGCCAAGAACTTTAACTGCATTGCTAGCATCACAACTTGCATCTCCTTTCTCTTATTTTTCCTCCTGATCGTTTCTGACTGGATCAAACCGTGTCCAGTTTGCCCCCATAATGTGGTTTAATATTTGTGTCTCTCATTAGAAAACAGTTTTCAGCTGGATTGCATGATTGCTAATGTTTTCCTACACTGATTAATTAGCCTTTTACCGTAATAAATGCCCATTAGGAAAGACAATGTGCCACCGGTTCTGAGTGATGTCTTCTGTCTGCTTACAGAGATATTCCATTAAAGTAATTAAATATTAAAGATTAATGGCTCCATTATACATGTTTTGCATTCACTGCCAATCTGAATCACTCTCAAAAGAAGGAAGAACTTCTGGCATCACAAACAGATCACAACACCTTAAACCCAAAGTCCAAAGTCATTTGTGGCCCATGGTCTGATTTTGTGTGGCCCTCAACTTCAGTTCAAGAATGATACAAATTTGGCCCAAATTGTTACAGTGCCTAATTTTCTTATCATGGAAAATGTTTAACTGAAATTCATATTTTTATAACCAAGGTTTTGTAAGCAGTAGAACCATGTCTTTACAGAAGTTTTTTATTTTCATTTCACCCAAATCGGTTTTTATTTACTTTATTAAACTTGCCTAAATCTCAGGAAGCGTTTTGAAAGAAAGTGACCCAAATCCAGATCTGATAACTGAAAATAAATTTGTTCAAAAGAATTTGAAAACGGGAAAAATACCCCTTTTTTTACGTTTAGAATTTACGATGAATAACATCCATTGCCTCGTCAAAAAGTAAAAAATAAAAAAAATCTGACCGCTTTATGTGCTTGATAATATTTTTATTTTCTTGGCCTGATTTGATTCAGCAATGAAAAAGTTTGTACACCCCTGGATGCGGAGGAGTTAGCTAACACACGGCTGCTGTTTCAGATTCACATAAATCAGGAATGCACGTGGAGTTAAAGTGGATGAATTTCTCATTTCGTGTGTTTTAACCAGTTGCACTCTGGCGGTGACTTGCAGCAGCTTCTATCTGGCTAAACGTGCAAACACACCTGGGATGCTGCAGCCATGCCTGGATGCTTCTCTGTGGCGTTGCTGCTTTAATAATCATTTTTAATGAGCTTCATGGCTGATATTCCCTCCAGCGCGAGTCTCTCTTCCTGCATCTGTCTCCTGTCCAAACAAAGCTCAACTTATCTCTGATTCAGCCTCACTGAAGCTGAGGCTGAAGCAACAATCCGCGCCATTACTCTGGTGGTTCAAACACAATTTTGAGGAAATTATGACCTTTATAAATATTTCTAAATTAATAAACTTATAAAGACACTGTTGCTGTAGTCTGAGTTTCTCTTGATCTTGTTGTGCCATTAGTCCTTCAATCCTGGAAATGTTCTTCAGGTGATGGAAGGCTGACTTTGTAACTGTCTTTATGTGACTCTGAAGGTTCGGGTCTTTTAAAGTTGCAGAATGTAACTATTTTTCATATTTGTTTCACATTTGTTAAAACTGTCACCATTAAAAGATTGATCTCCTCCACTTAATGCACCATTCTCGAGCAAAAACAACCAATCGGAGCCAGGAGGCGGATCTTATCGCTGTCAATAGTCCTTATGTAAGCGATACTAAATGTGATAATAATGGAGAAACAACTTACAGTTACAGAAAACCCGTTTATCTGCCATTAGCATTCACAACAGACTGCTATGACTGATTGACAGCGCTAAGATCCGCCTCCTGGTTCTGATTGGTTGTTTTTGGTCGGTACTCGGAGAAGACAGAAGAGGTCATTTTTTAAACAAATTCTGTCTCATGACAAACTGTCGCGACATGGTGACAGTTTCAACAAATATGTAAAAAAATATTTTTTATACAAGTTACACACTGCGCCTTTAAGGCGTATTTGCTACTAATGTAAACATACTGTGCTTTTAAATTACTTTTCCCATTTAAATCAGTCAGTTATGGTCTATATAAAGTAGAGCTGCAATGTTTTGGTTTTAATTTCTCATTATTAAAGGAAGGTCTCTACAGACCTTCCTTCAACTTCTGATCTGCCATTAACTCATTTTTGTGCCATCTCTTTAAATGCAAACGAGGCGCTTCAAGCCCCGCCCCCTCCAGGTCACAGAGGATTCCACTCTTCCCCCGTCGGCCATTTTTGTAGTTTGATAACAGAGATACGATTATCTAGCAGAGCAGAAACTTTTTCCCCACAAGGTGATAAAAAGATGTGAACAACCGAAGCCGTGTTCTTCCAACCTCACATGTTCGAGGCAGAAAACATGAATGAACACGTGTTGTAAACAAGCCTCAACATTGTTAGCGGTTTGGCTAGTACTAGCGCCAAGAATGTCACTGAGTCAATTTGCATCATGTGTTTCTCAAAACAAAATGCTATAAACAAACTATAGGGATGGATGGATGGAGTGAGTGAGTGAGTGAGTGAGTGAGTGAGTGAGTGAGTGAGTGAGTGAGTGAGTGAGTGAGTGAGTGAGTGAGTGAGTTAGTTAGTTAGTTAGTTAGTTAGTTATTTTGACTGTTTTGCGGCAGATTGACGTCCTGAACAGCGTCTGTTATCCGTCAGTGTCTGTTGTGTTTGCTGCATGGTGCTAACCTCAGGGAAATCTAATATATTGTATAAATTATGCAGCATTATCTGATTTTTAATTGTTTGTCTACATCCAGGTAACGTGGCTGACCTTTTTAAGGTGGTCGTGATTTATGAGGCTGCAGCGGATAATTACTGCTGAGATGAAGTGAATAATTTATCTGGTTTTCGGAGACCAAAGGCGAAGCGAAGGAGCAGATACGTTTATGTCATATTTATTTGTGCAGATCTTAATCACTGCTGAGACTCTGAAGGAGCATCACACTATAAAGTCTCTCAACTGAAGCAAACCAGAAAATTGCATTCACAGATTTTATTTTGATACATTTTAGTCAAACATTCGTTGTTTGGGGCTCAAAGTTAAATGAAGATGAAACGCAGATAAAACTGAACTAAGATTAAGACGCTATTGTTGAAAAATTCAAAAACCTCATTATATTTATTTCTTGTGGAAAAAGGATTTTATTTATTGTATATCCAAATGTTCATTGCTAAAACACAAGTATTTTTTTTCTTGTTTCTACTCCAAATATCTTAGAACACTTGAAAGAAGACAAAACTAATTTAAAATTAGTTTTAAATTAGTAAGGAGCTTGGTTTAGGTCAGTGTTTCCTTAATATTCATTAAAAAAGTGCTGGCTCGATTTTCAAACAAAGAGGAGTTTCTCCGCCATTAATCAGCACGTTCCTGAGCTTGATTGACAGCGCTAAGACATTGGCTGTTTTACTTCTGTAGTGATGCATTTCTTCAGGGAGGAGGTGGAGGAGATCAATCTTTTCACAGATTATGTGTCTCATAATAAACTGTCACAACATGGTGACAGTTTTAGTAAATGTGGAAAAAAATCTTTCTAAAAGTTACATACTTTAGCTTTAAGTTAACATCCTGATTCCTACAGAAAAAAGGAAAAATATGAAGTATTTCCAAGTGTTTTTGTAAAATCCAAGGTTGGAAATCTAAAAATCTATACTCACCCAGGTTTTAACTAGACCCTAGAGCAAGTAAAGTATTTCTAAAGGGGCAGTGCCATGTAAAATCAACTTTAAAAAAACAACAACTTTACATCAGATTATAATCTCATACCCTCATCAAAACCTGGAGTGTTGCCTTGATTCATTCCTTTAATCTCCATGGCAACATTCACCTGGTTGGACGGAGCTCCGCCTTCAAGGGGCTTCAGTTTGCAACTCAGCTCCTTCAGACTAGCCAGCAGCAATTAGCAAACACCTGGTGTTACTGCTGAGCTGATTATAGGAGCTACTTCTCAGAACAACACTGGTAAAAACGTTGCTAAAGGGTTAATAGAGGAGCCATGTTGTGATGACTTCCTGAAGGCGGAGCTTCAGAAAGAGCAGGAGCTTCTTAAAGAGACAGACCAAATTTTACAAAGTCAAATTTTCTTTGTCATGTTTGATATTTCTAGCTTTGTTAACAACTGAAGTTGACATATTTACTTGATTATGCTATAAAATTATGCTATAAAAACAGGTAACGCTGCTGCTTTAACATTTTATTTCATGTCTGTAAACTTTTAACAGCTCCAGTTTTCTTTTCTCTCCGGTTTTCTGTCTTTTTCTTTGTTCATTTTTCCGGCCAGCAGGCTGCCTGACAGCCGGAGCATTTAACCTTGAAAACGTGAAACATCTTCATCTTTTCCTCACATTGTTTTCTTCATTCCCTCCTCGCTGCAAACGTTGCTTTCCCTCCGTTTAACCACGTTTTCTCCTCCTCTTCCTCACTTGTTTCTCCTCCTCCTCCTCGTTAAGTGATGAAGTCGTGTTTTTACGTGAACTGACAGAGTAAAGAGCGGCATAAAGGTTACGCCGGTTTCCTCTGTGACTTCTCACCCACACCCACACACACCCACACACACACACACGCACGCACGCACGCACGCACACACACCGCCTCATATTTGATCGCTCGGCGCTTCGAGGCCGGTCGTCTGGAACCGGCTCCCAGTGGGTTCAGCTCCATTACTGACACTTTATACTGGGATCTTCCCAGCTGAAGGTGGTGAAATCGAAAAGTAGACGAGAATTTGGAATAATTCAGAAAAAAACCCCAAAGTTCTACATCTGGAAAAGAGTTTGATAAAATAGGAGTATTTGTAAACTTTATTCAGTGTTTTTTCTTGTTTCCTTGCTTCCTAATATCTTTCTTTCTTCACTACTTTTTATTTCCTTTCCTCATTCTCTTCATGTGTCTTTCCTTCATTTCCTTGGGAACATTCTTTGCTCCTTCCATCATTTCCATCTCCTCTCTTTCCTAATTTCTTTTTTTATTTCTTTGTTTTCTTTATCTTGAAAACAAAGATGTATACTTCCTTCATTTCTCTTTCCCATCTTTCCTTGTTTCCTTTCATCATTCCTTCCTCATGACCTTTCTTCACTCTTTTTACAGAAATTCAGAAGTTTCGAAAGTTTTACATTTTTGACTTTTGAAACTGAGAAATTTTCGTTTTTTTCTAGCATATTTTTGACTTTACAAAACTTTACTCAGAAATGTTTGAAATTTCTGAGATTCATTTAAAACATTTTTAGATTTTTTTTCAGGCAGAATTTTGACTTCTCAAACTCAAACCTCAACTATTTTTTTCTACAAAATTTCTGAAATCAACCTTAATTTTTTTAAAAACTTTTTCCAGCAGACTGTTGATTGTCAGATGTAGAAAATTAAAAATTTCTCCAAAATTTCTGTTATTGATCTAAAGATTTCTGAGCTTTTTGTTGGAGATTTTTGACTTTCCAAACTCAGTATCTTCTTTTTATTTTTTAATCTTAAGTCAATCTCAAAATTTAAGAAGTGTTTTGGTGGAATTGTTTTACTACTCAGTCTGATCTCAAAATTTCAGAGTTTTTTTCCAACAGATTTCTAACTTTTCAAACTCTGTAATTTACACTTTTTTTAAAAAATAAAATTTAATCTCAGAATTTGTGACTACTGTGAATTTACTGCTTTATCTGCAGTGTCCTCCATATGCTGTAAAGAGAACCAGCTGAAAATGTAACAATGACAGAGAGAGAAACTCTGTTTTTCATAATCTGCCTCCTTGTCAGTCATTCTGAACCGATGCTTATTTGTCAGCCGTCACATAAAATTCACAGAAGAATGCAGGAGACTCTGCAAAATGCTTTAAAAGCCTGAATGTGTGTATAAACTCCTGCAGTCGGACGATGGAGCCGTTGTGGTGACGGCCTGTCGATCGCGCTAATGAAAGAAACTCGGAGCTGTTCTCTTCCATTCTGTCTGACAGGCGCGTTTATAAGAGACGCATCGAGTCGCCGATCCTCTGCTGGGATTCATATGCAGGCTCCGCATTTAACAAAGAGGCTCTTCAACAAATTGAGTTTTCGAAGAAGTCGCAGCTGAACGTGTTTCTCTTATTGCGTTCTCGGTTTTGAAGTCAATCTTTTGTGAGATCAGATGTGAAAAGTGATGCTGGTCCCCCTGAGAATCACAGCAGATTAGATTATTTCAGAAAACTGCTCCAACTGACATGAAACAGCTTCTTGTTTAGTCAGAAACTTTTGAGGCTTTTTTTTTAACCTTGTAGCAAGGGTGTTCAAAGTGGGGTCTAAGGGCCATTTGGGGCCCCTGGTCCACAGAGGAAACATGAGGTGACACTCAAACTCTGGTCCACCTACAAACTTGGGTTTGGTTGAAGTGAACTCTGGTGCGGTTTGAATGCATATGTGAACACCAAGCGGACCAGAGGCTGCTCCAAAAGCAGGAAGTGGAGTACAGCACAGGGCATTCTGGGTAAATACAACTGTAACAAAAGCTAATGGCTCATGGTCTTTCATTAACAACAAAAAATAAATCTTACAAACGCTAAAATCTGACGCTGCTCCAGTTTTGTTTACATTTTGTGAAGAGGGAAGTTGCGCTCAGTGTCTTCAGAGGGTTTTGTGTCATTTCCTTCAGTGGTTCTTGGTACAGCGCCCCCACAGGCGAGGAGGGGAACAAGTTTTTCACATGATTGAAAATGCTTCAGTTTTGGTCTCAAATCAAACTGAATCTACATTACGCCCTCAAACAGTTCAACCAGAAAGGATGCAAAATAGGCAGGAAATCACATTTTCTATGAATGACTGCAAAAAATGCACAATAAAAAACAAGGAAGTTCAAGGAAGCATAACAGGTCGCCTTTGTTTTTGTAAACTGTCTCATTAGTGTCACAGACACAGATATCTACTGCATGGAGCCCTGAAGGACCCTAAACTCAGAAAGGTTCAGTGTGTCGCTGTGAGCAGAGGCCTGGTCGGCGCCAGGTATTTCTGTCAGTGTGTGTTATGTGAAACAGAGTCTAATGTGTTTATAATTGACTCCAGCTCCAGCAGATTGGCTCAGTGGGCAACAGATGCCACAGTTGATGCTGCGCTGACACACAAACACAACGCCCTGCTTTCAGAGCATGGCATTACTAACTGTAAGGGTCTGTGTGTTTTTCCTGCTCCTCTTTTTCTTCAACTGTGTGTGTGTGTGTGTGTGTGTGTGTGTTTGCACGTAAAGCGTAGTCGTCTTTATTCGTTTCCAGGTTCTGCTGTGATTAATCTAATTTCCTTCTGTGGAGCAGATTGTCTGCACTGCTGCAGAAGAACAATGTTTTGGACTCAAACTTGGGATTGTGTTCAAGATTCACCATTCAGCTCCATATGCTGAACGTAAGATCCAGGGACGGAGCTGGACTTTAAAACGTGTTGTTAGGTTCTGTTTTTAGTGTCACTAACGACATTTCTGTGTCCCACAACTCAACGCTTTATGGGTCTCATTTTTCTTTTGTCAGTTTAGATCCATGTTTGTGTGTTTTCTGCCCCCAGAAGGTGTTTTTATTTGAGTCCACAGAGGAAACATGAGGTTCAAATCGGACGTGAATGTCACTTTTATGATAAACAAATGGGGAAAAAAAGGTTAAAATTTGAGTTTGACTTAAAACTTTGTCAATAAATTAATGCTAGACGTTCAGTTGGTTAACAGAAAATGTAAATATATACATCATCTTAAAAGTCAGAATACCGTAATCAAATACAACTGACACATTTCAAGCATTTAATTAATAAAAAATAAAAGAGAACATTTCGATTTTTGCCAGAGAAAACAATTTTTTCTTTAAGCAAAATTTTGTTACCTGATTTTCAGGCAAAGAAATTTTCTAAATTATATTTTGTTTTTTGCAGACATGCAGATATAACTTACAAATTAGAAAGTACAGGAAAGCATAATTTATTGAATTTAGATTGGAAATTATTTCATTGTTCTTCCAGGGACGAAGTTTTCTTCTCATTATTCATTGTCACTCATGTACTAATGAATTACAGTAAACCAAACCAAACAAAAAAAATTGTGCGAATGTCTTTTTTCTACTCATTTGTTGATAATGCAATAAAAAAAAAATTTTCTTGATTTTTGTACTTTGATCAGAAGCAAAAAAAATCATAAAATACTTTTACGTCCGTATTCAGAAATATAAAACTGAAGTGTTTTTCTTTTATTATATTCTCTACAACTTAATGCAGGTATGTTTTAAGTGGTTTAATGCTAATATTAGCAAAAATGCATTTATTCTGTTAGTGCTAGCATGCTTGATCAGATTCTGCTTATGTTAGCTTCCTACGACAGACATTAGCATCTTCTGGTTTGGATCTAGTTTTCTATAAAACAAGTTTGGTTAAAAAAGTTTTTACCAAATCCATCAAGTTTACTATAAGATTTTTGATATGTATAGTTTGATGCTGATGTTAACTGAGTTTCTGACCTAGCATTAGCATGCTAAAGCCAATGCTGCAGGTATTTTCAGACAATTTGTTGCCTTATTGGAACCTGAAAAATGTAAATTAAAACTTGTTTTCAATGGGTAATATCAATATTTTCATGTAACTGTAATATAGTTTCAGCTTTTGTCAATTATTTTTGTAAAAGATGTTTTTAGAAATTAACACCAATACGTCTGTGTTTTTTATGTCATTTGTACCGTTTCATTGCGCCAACATGGAAATCTTCTGTGTTGAAATAATCAGAAACCTTTTTCCTTCATCTGTTCGTTGTGTTTTTGTTCTCTTTTGCATGTCTGTTTCCATGGCGATAGTCTTTTATGCCAAACACTCAGTCAGCTTTGATGACCTTATTTTCATTTATCTTAATCCTTTATTGAACCTTTGATGTTTCCACGTTGACCCTTTACCTAAATGAAGATCACATTGCAATAAAAAGCACTTAGAATAACAAACATGAACATTTGTTGGTATTTTCTCCACCATCAAACACAAAGATGAGCGATTTCTTTCTCCATGAACATTCCTGTTTTAATCAAATTATTGCCTCTTTGGTTTGCTGATGTTCAAATCTGGAAAACATTTTGGGTTTATTACAATATTGATTAAAAGAGACTGATTGGTCATTTTAAACACAGTTCATTCAATATTAAACACAATATCCAAACTTCAAAACTTTCTCTAGTTTCTGTTTTTTCCCCTTTTCATTTATTTTACCTGTGTTCTCTATTTCTTTCGTGGTGACACCCTACACTTCTGTACAAGTTGCATTTTAATAGAAATATATTGTTTATGAACTGAGGATCATAATTGGATTTCACCTCCTCTCTCTGACTTCATTAGTATTGACCCGTCTCTTAGTGATGATGTCACAGGCGGCTGCTGTTGGCAGGCCAATGATTTGAAGATGAAATTGGGTTTTAGTTAACGAAATCCTGAAATACACGCACACACACACACGCCCCCACACTCACACGCACACACACACGCACACCCCCGCACACCCGCACACACGCACACACACACACGCCCACACACGCACACACACACACACACACGCACACACGCACTTTCTACCACCATCTTGTCTTTTTTAATCCTTTTTACTCTTAGTTTGATAAGTAAATGCTTAAACCACAACATTTATCTGTATAAAGTGAATATTTTCAATGAAAACTAAATATTGTGTTTTTTTCCACCATTGCCAGGCTTGGTTGTTTTCTTTGTTTTTTTTCCAGTCTGCATGTAGATGTCTAAATTTTAATAAATTTAGACATCTCTTGTAGAAAGTTGTCTAAATATTACTATTTGTGTGTAAAAATGCTGTTTTAATGCCATTTAGTGTCTAAAAAACGTTTTAAAAGTGATTTTCTGCAACATTTCCAACTGATAATTCAGGCTGAAATAACATTCATCATGTAAATTTTGTTCATATGTTGACAATAACACTAGATAATGTAAATATTGGTAACTTAAAATCATATTACCTAACAAAACAAAAAAATTATTGACAGTATTTTTTTAAGTAAAAAATCTTGAGGGCTAACAGTGAAAATGCAAATAAAAGTAAAAAAAAATTAAACATGATCATGGATTAACATCCATTATGTTGTTTATAACAAAATGATTCATAAGCTATCAATTTAAAAGAAATAACAATAAACCATATTATACTTCTTTTTTGCATCTTTTCAGAAAAAAGAACAAGATGTGAATTAATTTAGCTTTATTTTGCTAAGTTTATTAATTCAGCAAAAGCCATTGGATGTTTTCGTTCCTTATTACTAATAAAATCTTTTTTGAACATCAATGTTCAGGTTATTCTTGAATTGTGAGCAAGGGCCGACCAAAATCATTTGAGGGCCACGAATGGCCCGCTGCCCACCCTTTGGACACTCTGAGCTAAACAGTGTCCAAATTCACTTGATATGATGCAAAACAGAGGAAGATAAAAATAAATACTTTAAATAAATAACATTGTGAGAAAATTTTACCATTTAAATACCAGGTTCCATTATTATTTCTTTACAATCAGTTTTTCTGAATGTCCACCACTTGGTATCTATTGTTCTCCAATAAAACAAAGAAATACCCATGGATACATATTTTTAAAAACAAATGAATGCATGAGCAAATGTGCAAATAACTGTGTCATTATGTATTTGTCTTTCAGAGTCTAAGATGTGTTGCAGCAGTGATAAATGTATGCAATATGTGTGCATGCCAGAGGGCCTCCATCAGCCGCGTATGAAAACTCGCTTCAGCGTGATTCATTAGAAAGAGAGAAAAAAAGAAGAATTATGAGATAAGGAAGAGAAGAATGAGGACAGAGTTTTAGATATAAAGGTAACTCAAATTTATTTTTGAAGTCTTCTGAATAAAGCAAAAATGAAAATACAGATTACTACAGAGAAGTTACTAATAATAAGAGCAGTTTAAATCAACAGAAGCACAAAGTGTTTATTAATCAAAATGCAATAATTATCATGGATCAAAGTTCTTCTTACTGCAGACAAAACCCTGTAATCAAACACCAGTCCGTTTCCTCAGAAGGTCCGGTTCGTTTGGTGAGTAACAGAGCCAAAAGATCAAATTGATCTGCCCAGAAACCTCCGTCACTGTTTGGTTGAAGTGAACCCTTGTGCACTTCCAATGCAAATGTGAATGCCAAAAGAGACCGCTCCAAAAGCAGGAAGTGAACTAAAGCACAGAGCATTCTGGGTACATACAACCAAAACAAACGTGCTGGGAGGTACGGCTCACGGTCGTTTACCAGAGATGAAGCAGAAATCCTACAAATGCTAAAATCTTATTTTAAAACTTTTGTTTACATTCTTCAAAGGTTTTTGTGTCATTTTCTTCAGTGGTTCTTGGTGCAGCGCCCCCACAGGTGAGGAGGGGAACAAGTTTTTCAAATGGTTTGGTTGCTTTGACACAGTGCAATTTGAAAATGAACCAGAAAATGCAACATAATTTGCAATTTTGGCCTTCAATCGGACCAATTCTACTGGACTACTAATCAGTGAATATCTGTGTGTAAATCTCTTTTATTGACGTCTCCCTATTGTCTTTGTTTAATCTGTGGATTTAAACATCTTTTTCATATTCATATTTAGAGGTCTTTACTAACAAAAGCTCCTTTTAATTTGACAAACAAGCTTTATTGGAACAAATACTCTTAATTTCCTGAAAATGATTGAATATAAAATAAGGAAGTATAAGTCTGAACCCTTTTGGCTTGAATTTAATGCATTGAAACATTGAGACAAGCTTGAGGCGGACAGATCATCTGTTTGTTGACTGGAAGCTATCTGACTTGTCTTTGCTAGACTTCAATTTGATAAGAAATAACACTTTGTGTGTGCGTGTGTGTGACATGTGTGTATGTGTGCCTGTGTTCATCAGCGGCAGGTCTGTTTCCAGGTTGGTGGCGTCGCCCGGCCTGGGCCCCATTACCGCCCTGTCAAACCAGCTCACATCCGCCACAGGACAAACAGATCCACCAACACATTCAGGAGCCGACAGACAAACGAAAAGTGAGCGAAACGAGTCGAACTCGCTCCCTTTTCCTCCGTATCAATGTGTGTGTGTGTGCACGTGTGCGTGTGTGTGTGTGTGTGGGGGTGTGCGTGCGTGTGTGTGTGTGTGTGGTAAACCTCGCTCTGATTTGTTGGTGCGGATTAGACACAATGGCTCATCAGTTAGCACTTAGCGCCACACCCACACTCCTACCACTGCAATCGGTTAGACTCCCTGAGGTTCATTTGGAGCTAGCTCATTCCTTCAAAGGTCATTAACCACACTTTACATACACACACACACCCACACACACACTTCAGATTAAAACCTGAAAATACACTCACACAGACACTCTCAAACTTCCACACCATTAGGCTCTTGAAAAGGCGAAGGACGTGTCAACTGCTAACGTGAGAAATTAATTCCAGACAAAACACTCATCGGTTTGCAAATCAGGGAGGTATTTAAATGTTTAATTTAAATCCTAATATATTATATTCAGGTGCAGAATTAAAGCACTCTTCTTTGTTTCTAAGGAGGAAAAGGCACAGTATCGTCCAGGGGCATATTTGCTTTTTTTGTTCTCAAGAATAACACTGGAATTTCTATAAAACCTGAATAAACCCAGATTTTCTGTTAGGTTGTAAATTGATTTTTCACCTGCCGTCACGTCGCAGCCCAATATCAGGGCTGAGAAATGTTTCCGTTGCCATGGCGAGCTCAGACTTGGCGAGAGAAAGGACACTTCACCATCCGCTGCAGGCTCCAACAGGATGCGCCACAGAAGAGGAAGTGATGCAATAAAATCAAAAATGCAACAATTCTGCAAATTGTTTCATGCATTTCTTCTGTTTGGTTTTTTTATTCTAAGTAGACACAGAAGAATTTGCTAAAAATTTAACATTTCAATAAATTCTTAAAAGACCAATTTCGACTCCAATTAAAATTCATAACCTCGTTCCATTCTTGATATTTCTTTATGTTTTGTGATGTAATTTCTAGGATTTTAAAACTTTCTTGACTACATTTTACTGAAACCAGATATTTACATTCCCCGGAAATTTTTTTTTTTTTCACTATCTGAAGTTAAATCCGACTCCCGTTTTATGCTCAAAATCACCAAAATTATTCAGATTTTCTAAAAGCCAGAAAACATTTTGGAGATTTTGCTGTAGCTAGAAGGCGGAGCTAGGTCCAACCAGGCGTTTTGCTCAGCTGAATGGTTGCCATGGAGATTTGATGATTTCTCAAGCATGAAGGAATCAAAGCAACTCTCCAGGTATGTTTTTGATGAGAGAATAACATTATAACATGATGGAAGCTCAAAAGAGTTGATTTTACTTAGCTATTCCTGATACTGACTAAATGTATCTACACTGCAAAAACACAAAATCAAAATCGTAATTTTGGTCGAGTTTTGAGTGAAAATATCTTAGTGCAGCTGGAATAAGAGAAAATCATTTACAAGTAACTTTTCAGCTCGTTTTAAATCAGTCGTTTTTTTAATATTGATGAAAAAGTTCAAGTTGCACTTGCAGATTATTTCACTAACACGTTAGTGAAATAAGTACTGTTTTAAAATCAATATTAAGACATCACTGACTTAAAACAAGCTCATATTTCTTGTTGAAAAGTTATTTTTAAGTTCATCTTGTCATATCGCAGGTCTGCTAAAATATTCGCAGACCAACATGTTTTTGCACTGCACACGTTTGAATTCAAAGAAAGTTACAAAAATAAATTATTTAAAAATGTCTTACCAAGTTCTGTGACATTTGGCAAATAGAAATAATGTTGTTAATTCTGCCAGAACTGAAACAAAAAAAGTTTGTTTTCGATTTAACTTCAGTGAGGAAAAAAAAAAAAATGTATCCAGTTTATGTAAACAGTAAGGGACATGCAGATGCTGAAACCAGATGTTGAATAAATAAACCTGACATTGAATGATCTGAAGCAACTTCTGGAGAAAAATAAAACACAACTTCTCCTTTTTCTAAAACTGAATAATGTTGATTTTAATCTTCACTGGAGCTGTTATGAGCTGAATTCTTTGTCTTCATGTACTTATTCAGTTTTATATCTAGCAGGTTTACACACGTCAGCTTGAGCTCAATCTTTTAATGATGGACTCGACCTTTTCACAGTTCACTCTGTCTGCAGTGAAAAAACATCCTTGGATTGAGCTCTAAATGAGAGAAAAACCTTCACCAGGTTGAGCTCAGAGGTTTATAGGAATAAAGTTTCACAAAGTGAAAACATGTGAAAACCTACAAGGGCGAATTCCACCTACTGACGAATCCAAAGCTGAAAGTGTGTGCAAGGTTTCCTGACAAAAGCCGTTAGTGTGTCACACAGCACATCAATGTCCAAAGGAGGAAAATTAAAGCGACACGCATTTATGAAAAGCTTCTGAAAAAAGTCGTAGAAATCGTAACGCTTAAACTGGAAGAAAAAGTTACCCAGTTAGATGAATTTTCAGAAAAGGACAAAGAATGTGGAGAAAGAAGACAGAGAGACAAAAGCATTACCTCTCATTTTCCTCAGCAGATGACAAGGGTAAAATAATTATTATCACACAAACAATAATCCGTCTTTCCTGCGCCGTCTCCCTGTAGTCGCATCCATAGCTCCAGGCAGATAATATACTGGACTGCCTGAGATGCATTTGAATATTTCTTTGGCAGGAAATCACATTACTGGCTATTAAAAAGTAATTATTTGTACATAAATTCCCTGCAAGTTTGAGCCTAGACTTGGCAGATGCTTGTGTGTTTCGTTATGCGTGAGTGTGTGCGCGAGCGCGTGTGTGTGTTTGAGTTCAATGCTAAGGCAGTTAGCGTGTGAGGCGTTGTGGTGTTGTGTTTATTAAAAACGCAGACAGCCTCTCCATCATCAGCAGCGAACACACACACACACACCCGCACACGCACACACACACACACACACACACACACTGTGTCAACGAAGCTATATTTCATATGGTGCATGATAATGTAATTACCAATGCTTAGCATAGACACAGAGGAAGAATGGAAAGAATAGCTACAAAAAGGAAGTAGAGTAAAAAGTTTTAAATGAGACGTTTTGTTGCACAATGTGAAGAAATTGTTGCAGAAATTATTTTGGGTAAGAAAATTTAAAAAAGTTCTTAATTATCATATTTTTGGTTGTCTTAAGCAACAATAAGCTGTCAAAGTTAGCATTAGCATTAGCATTAGCACGCCGGTGTCAGGGCTAGCTGGATATCTGGGAAAATAAATACATTTTACATCCACATGAAATCACTAAAAACGATTATAAAGTTATTTTAATGTCAGTTTCTACTTAGACTTCAAAGCATAACTCAGATAAACTGTATAAATCGCGTCTTAAGGTCCCTTTTTTATGTTTCAGTGCAAGTTGTGACATTTTTGGCTAAATCCTTGTAAATTCTGCAATATTTGACCGAAAATCGTCTCAGTGCTGCTCTCTTTGGGCGGAACGGTGGCTACGTCACACAGTCCTGCGTTCGGGTATGAAACCGTTTTATTTAGACAGTCAGCACGAGTTGCTATTGCGAGCATTAAGCAAAATAAATAAATAAATAAAAACGTCTCCAGTAACAGAAAAAAAGTTGCTTTTTTTTCTAGTGACTTTTTTTTTAATTGCAACAAACTGAACAAGTTGGCAACAGTGATTTCCCTCGTCCTGACCGAACCCCACTTTACTCTGACCACGCCCCTCTGTGTATCTTGGCTCCGCCCACTTGCATGAACATTTTCAGTGACTGTCTGTGGGTGTGGCTGTGCTTCCACAGGGAATTTAATTCACTTTTTTTTTTCATTTCTTTTTTTTTAAAAAAGCCTTTTAATCTTGTTAGTCAAAATGTATTTGCAAAAGCAATAATGGGTAAAATATCTCGGGTTATTTGTATTATGTGCCAGAGTATGGTGTTCCTCAAGGTTCTGTTCTTAGTCTCTTTTTATCTTCACACATACTTTCTCCTGGTTAAACAAAATCATTGAAATGTTTTTGCTTCATGTCCATCTAGAGCAAAAACCTCTTAGCAAAAACTTGTTTTTTTTAATTGGTGTGTTTCCATTAAGCTAATTTATTTTCATAATTCCAATCTGTGCAATTATCCACAGTGAACGGAATCACAGGTTATGTTTCACCTCCAATAAAAACACAATAAAAGTTACTTAAATCCACTTTTCTTCACAATTTTGATTCTTGATTTAAACTCCGGGATGCAGCTTTTATTGCATGCTTCATTCAGTCGCTGCCATATGAGAGGTTCGTGTTTATTTGAGCTAATTAGCAGATAAACAACTGTCCCTAAAGATGTGTAAAAACTTTCAGCAGATGTCGAACTCAACTTATAATTAGTATTAACTAGTAATAAATAATATTAAAAGTAATAAAACGTGTCCGTCTTTCTGCGTGTTTGTTTTTCCTGGCTGTAAATCAGTGTCAGTGTTAACATTTCCCCTGCACACGCTAACGTTAGCGGCAGATAAATACAGTTCTTTCTTCTCGTCACAAACCTTCCTGACCTACACACGTCGAGTGTTGGCGGTTAAGTCCCAGAGGAGCTGTTTTTCTCATTAAGATCTGTTTGTTGCTCTCTGGTGAGAGGTTATTGCAGACAGATTGTGCACAGCCTGCTTTTCTTTGCCGTCTTTGTTATTAGGTGTTCCTCCATCTGGACCTCCCACATTAATAGCCTTTATTAATGTTTAATAGCGGGATTACTCTGGATGGCTTTATTTGGCTTGGTTTTGGCTCAAAATGAAACTGGACTGCTTTGTTTACAGTGAACTTTGTTGTCCTGAAATGTCCTTCAAACTCGTTGGCTTTTTCCAAAGGTTTTAGCTCTGAAAGCTGTGAAGAAGCAAAATATAGACTCAAAAAAACTCCTGAGAAACCTGAACATGAAATTTTCTGACAGAGAATAAGTGCCAAAATAAAAATTATTATGAGAATAAAGTTAGAATCACACAAGAACTTTATTCTCGTGTTACTTTAAGATTATTGCTGAATGACTTTGTTATTGTAATTTTATTTTTTTTCCATTTTTCTAGTGTGGCACTAATACTCATCATACAAGGTGATAATGGTCACTGGAAAAAATGAATTCCAACTTTAATCTCAGAATTTTGACTTTTCTGTCAAAATTCTGACTTTTTCTCATAAGTTCAACTTTTTTCTTACTTTTTTAACTAAGTCATGACTCAAAATCATAACTTTTAGTTATGACTAAGCTCTAAATTGTTTTTATAATTATAATTTTAACGTCATAATCCTGACTTTTTTTTTTTTTTCAGAATAATTCTTTAGGTTTTTCCCAGCGGCTTTAATCCTTTTTGGATCATTAAACTACATAGGAAGCTAATTTGCAGATAGATTTTTGCTTTATGTTTCATAGATTCAGTTTTTATCTGAATCTATGAACAGAAAACCTACATAAAGATGCAGAAGACAACAGCAAAGGCCTTTGCAGACACCATTAGCAGCATGAATGAAATGAGAGGATAAAGGCCAGTAAATAATGAAAGTGGGGCAATGAAGGAGTGAAGGCAGAGGAAGACGGAGGCTGGCAGTGTTTATCATCAGGGGTCCTGTTGGATATCATTCAGTTTGGAGCCATAAGGCTGAGCTGGCAACGTGCTGGATGGCTGTCACAACGCTCTGATTAGGAGCTCACTGCTGCATGAGAGATGGACTCTCGCGGTAAATCGGCTTTGTTGGGATAATTACTCGTTCCTTTCATTTTATCTGGAAATAAAACATCGTGTGTTGCTGCTGTTTATGAGAAAATGGTCTTCTTGTTTGTTTTCTAAGCAGATTTGTAGTCAAAATGTGTTTAATAGCGAATTCCTGCAAAGACCACCAGTGAGACCAGTAGCACCAACTGACTGGACCTCTGTTAATTAGGTCAGTCAAGCAGGTGAATATCTACGCTACCACACATTTTGTTACATATGTTCATTATATCATTAAAATCAATTTCTATTTTGACATTAAAGGGCAACTGAACCATAAAACTACTTTTCTATGTGGATAAAGTGTATAAATTGGGCCTTCGGGATGCTATCTTTAGGTTTCAGTGCAAGTTGTGACATTTTTGTGTAAATTTCTTTAATTCTGCAATATCTGACCTAAAATCATCTCAGTGCTGCTCTCTTTGGGTTGAACGGTCACACAGTCCTGCGTTCAGATATGAAACCATTTTGTTTAGACTCTCAGCCCAAGTTGGAATCACGAGCATTAAGCAAAAGTCTCAGGTAATAGAAAAACTTGGTAGTTTCGTTGCTTGTCAAAGTTTTGAAAAGAGGGTCTGAAAAGTTGCTAAACATAGCAACAAACAAACCTTATTGTTGTAGTAAGACTATTTTCATAATGTTCTCATATTGTTATGACTTTGTTCATGAATTATTATGACTATTTCTGGTAATATTATGATTTTATTCTGATTTTATTTGTCATGCAGCTTTATTCTCCTAATATTATAAATTTATTCTCAAATTATTTTGATTTTGTCAAATAATTTTATGAACCTTATTGTAATAAAATTAACACGTTATCCTCGTTTTGACTATTCTTGTAATTATATCACTTTATTGTATCATTACAAATTTATTTTTATCATTAATTTTATTTTTTCTTACTGTGGCTAAAATATTTGTTGTAGACTTAATGGAATAACCTAAGACTATTCAGTTTTGAGTTTAAAAAATAACTTTTACATTATGACACAATTATTGTAACGTAACAAAATGATGACTTTGATTCACTTGTTAATGTAACGGGGCAGAGGATTAAAATATCACTTCAGACATAAAACTAATAATTAATCCAGATAATCTGAATAATCTTGTGGTTATTTTGGGTAAATAAATGGATGGAGAGCAGGAATGATGACAGAGTGTGGATCCAGCACCTGATGCTGCAGCAGCCTCACCGGATCGTTTGAGCTGATTGGACTCTGGAGATTCTGGGTTACAGAGGCATGGGGACGGGGACGGACGGGCAGATGGACGGAGGGACACTGGATGTGGGCAGATGTACCGAGACCTCTGCAGACCCTCAGAGGAAACGAGGCGGACCCAGAGGCTGGCTGTGTGCCGCAGTTCAGCAGGTGGGAGACGGAGCGGCACAGACTGTTACTTATCAGAGGAAAACAAAAACTTATCGTTAGCTGGGAAGAAAGGTTTTTTCTAAGGTTTGTTCAGTTTATCAGCATCACTGATTCAGGAGAAGGAGGTTTTTTATGCAAATGAAGTGATAAATACATGTTGGATTTACATTAAAGGCTACCAAAGTCCTTGTTTTTTTCTTTAAATCCTAGTAACTTGCCCACATGCACAATTTGGAGGTGTGTGTGTTTCTCCCTTTAGTGGGAGCCATATTCGCTCCTTTTAATTTTTAGCTAACCAGGTAACTGTTTGATTCTTTATAATCAGAAGGCTGATTATGGTTGTTTTCTGACCTGATAGACTCAGTTTGATTTGGGATCAAAGTCGTAACATTTGTTACATTGCCAGTTGTTGCAATCCAAACCCTTTGAAAAACCTGTTCCCCTCCTCGCCTGTGGGGGCGCTGCATAAAAATCCATTTCCATTCAAACTAAACTGAGACCCCAATCGAATCTGACTTTCTATGCAAACAACCTAGAGTTGGATAAAAGCGAACTAAACATGGTTGGTGTGAGTGTTTCTTCCAGAGATTCTGCATCAGAAAACCCAAACATGTCAAGCAATCAACAATCAATGTTATTGGATTGTGGGAAGAAAGTCTGAATACCTTGAGAAAAACCAGGCAGGAAGTCTTGCTAACAGCTGCTTTTAGCAAAAAGCAGCAGTTAGCAGGCTGTGTAGGTCTAACAGCTACACAGCCTGAGACTCGTAATTAAATTCTCTAGAGACAAATCCAGGCCATTTCTCATGAATAGGTTTCCTCTGATGTTATTATGCGGCAGCCAGACAAAGAGCAAACAAGATAATGAACCATAACGGGGCGTCTGGTGTTCCTAATGGATACCAGAACCCGTCAACATCCAGGATCAGTTTTAACTTTATAGTGTGTTCTTAGTAGCGTTTGATGACGCGTCTTCTTACATCCAATCTTTTGTTTTTAGATGAAAGAGCAGGAAATACATTTATTATAAATAAATATATTGTGTTTCTCAAGTTACCTGCTGTTTCTTTGGGTGAAACTGCCACCAAACTCTCCTGATGGTGAAGTATAAACACCATCCACTATTTTTGCTTTTTATTTTTCTAACAGACCAAAACAAAAGTAGAGGCAGACATTCATGTGTTGCCCACGATTTTGATCTTTGGTTGTTATCAGATCTCTTAACGTTTCCACTAAAATAACTTTTGGGCGCCATGACTGAGAAGGTCTCCAACCTTTTTCTTTTGGAGGTTTTTGGAAAGCAGAGACATCGTCAGTCTGGGCTGGTTTCCTCCTGTTGGCATCATTAGGCAAGAGGGGGACAATCATTCACGTCTTCCTGACAAGGCTTGGACGGCTGTCAGAAACTGAGGCAGAGATTGGATCTCAATCTGAGTCTTTTTTCCATCTAGACAGTATCACAGAGAACTGCTTAATGATTGTGTGACCAGAATAGACCAGAGACATGGTGACCCTGTCGTCCATCCCAAAACAGAATCCACTTGGCTGCTTGAGACACATTATGCAGAAGTCAAATTTTCCACAGTTTTGTATTTCCATTTTGCTCCTAAAAACAGCCCAAGAACTGTTGTTGGTTGTGCGAAACAAAACACCAAGCTGTTTTTGTTTTTTGCAATAAATTTATGTTTTTTGTTGTCTGGAAAATCAGCCGTTTCATAAACCTCTGGAATGGGACGTCACAAATCAGCAGGCACTGCTCCGTTACCTAGCAACCCCAGCAGAGTTCTGTCCGTTACCTAGCAACCCCAGAAGAGTACCACCTGTTACCTAGCAACCCAGAGCTCCAGCACGTTTAGTAAGCTGGTTTTACCAATGGATGCGCTGTACAATGGCTGCTGGAAAAGACAGGTGTTTTGTTTTTGACTTAATATTCGGAAACCATTTGCTGCATTCTTGTTGGTTGTGCAGGAGGCTCCGCTTCTGCTTTTCAAAGATGTGCGGTTTCATAATTGTGGATCACTGGTTGTAACGGTTCACTTGGATTTAGAGCTGCAGTATGTAAACATATATATCTAAAAATACATATTTTTACATATTTGTTTAAACTGTGACAGTTTGGTTTGAGACAAATAATGTGGGAAAAAAATATCAAGCTCCTCTGCCTTATCCCAGTGCTAACGAGAAACCACGAGGTGGGTCTTACCGCTGCCAGTCACCCTCCATGCAGTGCTGCTCATTCCCCCATACCTTCTGCTACACTGTTGTAACTGTAAGTTGCTTCTCTGCCATTACCACATTTAGCAGCGTGTATGTGATGTTGAGTAACAGCACTAAGACCCGCCTCCTGGCTCTGATTGGTTGTTTTTAATCGGGAGCTGTGCATTTCTTCAAACGGAAATAGTCGCTCAGGGATCATCTGCCTCATAATAACCAGTCATGACACGATGACATGTAAAAAAACATGTTTTATAAAAGTGACATCATGCAGCTCATCATCAAGGAATAATTTTGTACAAAAAATATAATAAAGATGCCTTTTATCGCCCATAGACCTCTCCTAACCTGCTTTACAAAACAAATTAAATCATCTTTAAGAAGAGCAGAGCTGAATAAACTCCATTTATTCCTCCAGAGTTGTGTGTTCGTCCAAAATATCTCTGGCTTCTATAAACATGCAGTAATTATTGTCGTTTCTGTTGTATTTCCAGCTTCAGTTCTCAGGTTGCTCCTCCTGCAGAAATCCTGCTGCCGTCTGTTGAGAGTTTGTGTGCAAACATGTCGTATTGGCAGCCAATCAGTCGGATTTCTTCTGCCGAAATGTGGCAGGAAACCCAGCAGTCTGTCTCTGAGATCACAGCAAATGCTTGTCATTTTCAAACCCGGACTGTTTGAAAGTCCATTCAGCAGGATTTATCTTTGGACTTGACACAGACGTTTTGTTTATGTGGCAGGATGGTTCTGATCAGCAGTGCGGCCCGGGTATCAGATTACCTTTCCTCAGTCCTTGAGCAGACGTTTTCCAAGAATAAATCGAATCAAATTTTCACTTTTCCACACTCAGCAGTGGGTGTAATTATTTAGATTTCTTGTCATAACACCTATCTGACACGTCTTGGTATCAGTTCTGCCAGTTTTGTGTCAGATTTGCAGCCTAACCTTGGCTGACTTGATGCGTTTATTAAACACACACTCAGCAGACTGTTTTATGAAATGCCCCGTCATTCAGTCTAAATATTGCAACACAGCACTTCCTGAGTTCAGATGGGACGTTTGGTGTTTTGTCCCTCGCTGCTGGGAAACATTCATCCATAAATTAATGAATGTTTTATTGCAGCAGAAGGATCTCTGAGTGGAAATTTTTAGAAAACTAGCCATTAATTTGCGCATATTTTAAAAAATCCCAGAGAGAGATTTGTTTTTGTTTAACAATAACTGTCATATTAATATTTTCTATTAAGAGAAGGTCAGTAGGACGGCTTTCAGGGTGCTTTAGATTTGGTTTGATCAGGGACATTTGTTACAATTTCAGTTGCTGTTTTCTGTCAAACTGCACTGAGTCAAATAAACCAAACAATTTGAAAATCATGTTCCCCTCCTCGCCTGTGGGGGCGCTGCAACAGGAACAACTGAAGGAAACAACACAAAAACCTCTTAAGACATGAGCGCAACTTCCTTCTTTACAAAACGGAAATAAAAGTGGAGTAGCGTCAAATTTTAGCGGTTGTAGCATTTCTGTTTTGTCTTCGGTAAAAAACTACGAATCATTTCTCCAGCTAGCGCTAGACTTTAGAGGCAGGGTTTACAGGTAGAGGTGAAAAATCTTTTGTTGTATTAGTTTTTTTTGCTTGTCAGTTAGGAGGACAGTCCTAATGTTTTTGTGCAATGTGAAGGTGTGGACTCAATCCCTATAATGGCAGATACAAACGGAATAAATATCAGCCAAACACTCAGAAATTTTCTAGAAAACAAAAAACAAGTCTGAGTTCCAAAAATCTAAAATTTGCAAGAAAAGCTCAAAGTTTGAGATTAATCTAAGAAGCACCAAATGTAAAATAAGCATTCACAAATTTTCTAGAAAAACTTTGACATTTCTGGATGTCCAAAAAAATGTCCAAAAGTTGAGAATTTTTGACTTAGCAAGATAAATTTCCCATTTCTATCCTGCATAATTATGTATATGATTTTTTAAAATTTACCTTCAAATGCCAAGGCCAAACTAATCAGCTCTAGATCAAGTTTAGCCGTTTTAGCCAATTGGATTAAGTTTCCTTAATCACGTGTCATTAGCTGGTTGGCTAGCGGATAAAAGGAGCGTAATTCGATTGGTTAAAAGTCGCTCGTCTCTGACTTGATTAGTTTGACTCGGTCACCAGAAGATCAACAAATCTGCAGGCAATTTTTTGCAGATGAAATTTCAAAAGTAATTTTTTGCAGGTGAAAAAACCTGTAAACTTGTTTTAAAAATTGGAAGTTTTGGACAGAATTTTCTAAAGTTTTGCTACGAAATCTGAGATTAATCTCAAAATTTCTGGGGGTTTTTGGTGGACATTTATGCACAAACTCCATGTAATCAAATTATTTAGTTGTGTAAACTTGCCTTTTTGATGTAAACAGGATTTATTAGCATTAAATAAGTGTGATTTTTTACAGCTTTAGCAGCAGTTTGGGAAGTACGTGTGAATCTTTTGAAAAAAAAACCCAACAACCTTGTTTCTGCTCTGAGAAGTGATAATAACACAGATTTACATGTGTGCCTCACGAACTGCTTGTTTCTATGTTGTTGCTCTTAATTTTCACCTCTGATCCAAACGTTCACCCAGATGATCTGGAGAAGTTGGATAAAATGATCTCAGTCTGGCTGCTTTCCCTTTGTAAAACAAACAGATTCCTGGTTTATAAACCACATTCTGATGCAAAGTTGTTATAGAGAGCTAAAATTAATGACACATTTTAAAATGAACTAAAACATACTGAAATTATAGATAGATAATCATTCATTTTCAGGTTTGTGAATCTATTTATTAGCTTTTCAAACAGCTGTGAAACAAATTTTTTCCCAGACTTAACAGTTTGCGACAGCAAAAGCTGGGAGAAAGTTGGTTTTTCAACAATAACTGGAAACATTTTAAAATAAATTGTTTCTTCCGGGTATCTATTACCCAGTCGATGTAATAAAGTCATAATCACAATCATAAATGTTTGACCTGTTTGAATTCTGCACCTAAAAATTAAACATGAAAAAACTACAACTTCTTCTCTAAGTAATGAAAACTAAACTGAAACAAAACATTCAACTAATAAAAACTTGTAAACAAAAAGTCACAGTGAAATAAAATTGAACTATAATAAAAAAAATTTAAAAAACTACTATGTTGTAGTTTCTCAGTCATTTTTGGTGTCCAAAATGAAGCCTGAGACTTTTTAGTTTTAGTTTTTAATGTTAGCTGCTGCTTATGGGCTGAGGCGTCAAAAGCACTCAGATTCTCGACTTCAGCAGTAGTACAGATACTTGTATGAAAAAATACTCTAGTAAAAGTAAAAATACAGTTTTGACTGTTATACTCATGGAAGTAAAAAAGTTTTGAAATGTACAAAAAGTAAAAAGTAGTTTTCACCTTCAGGAATTCAAAATGACTTTCAATAAATCTAAAATACTGAGAAAGTTCCTGTCATTAAAAAACATTATTTTGTTCTTTGGCTCTGTGTCTGTGTAGAAATGAAAAAATACTGATACAGTTTCAAACCAAATCTCAATCAGGAAAACCTACATTTCACAAACCGCGGTGCATTCGTCGGTAATCGCTCTTTGAGCCAAAAACATTAAATTGTTTTTCCAAATAAGCCCATAGATGGAGAATATCTCTGAATATTTTCCTGTGTTGTTACTCAGGTTAAAGTTTCCATCCATGTTGTTTTCTCAATGTTTTCTTCTTCTTCTGCTTTGCCTTGGTTGAATCCATCTGAATGGTGAATTACTGATACTATAAGTTAACACTTTTTGTGTTTCCGTCATTATTTTTCCATCAAGAGTCATATGTGAAAATATAAGGAGTAGAAAGTAGATATTTCTCTTAAGATGAAGGGAGTAAAATAAAAAGTCACCAGAAAGATAAATAGTTAAGTAAAGTAATGATACCTGAAAAATGTACTTGAGTAAAGTAAGAAAGTACTTTTACTTTTTACTGTCCAGCTCTGGTTACAGGGAAGCGTTTTGTCTCCTCAGAAGCACCTGGAAACGGTTCTGTCCTGATTAAATGTGGCTCTTTGTGGGATATTTGAGGTTGAGCGTCCACCGGGTCCATCAGGGTGAGTCAGGCAGATAAAACGATATTAAAAGCAGAGCCGGAGAGAACGGTGACGATGGTGGGCGGAGGGAAAACTTAAAGGCTTACCCGAAGCTTCGGTCCAATATGAAAACACAGCGTCAGTGAGGATCTCATCATGGCCTCGCTAAATCCAACTTAATTGACTACAAATCTTGGCCCAACAATCCCCGGCTCTCCATCGGTTTACCTCCTTTCTCCCTCCACCGAATTATCCTGATGGTTTTAGACATTTATTAGATCAGAACCAGCCTCTCTTTGTTTTCATGGAAGTTCCCATGTTTACGATCTCCTATAAATTTATTCTTTTCAGCGTGTTCGGTGTGTGTTTGAGTGTGTGAGACAGAGGCTTCACACTGGCCTCTGTATAAATGAGGACTGCTCGTGTTTTGATGGAGAGAGCAGCTCATTAATATTCATGAACTGAGGAAAACATCAACCCAACACTTGACTCGGCCCTCACAGGACTCTGTTTGTGTGTGTGTGCGTGTGGGGGTGTGTGTGTGTGAGAGAGAGAGAGAGAGAAATGGTCGTCTCTTCAGCAACAACCCTGCTTTAACTTTTGAGCTTGTTTTTGCCAAGGTGTTTCTGGTTTCACTTGTTTTTTGAGGCGTTTGGTAGAAGATTATTGTCTACAGATGGAAAACAAAAAAATTAGGATAAACAGATGGTTAAAGGAGCTGAGTTTGGCATAAAATAAAACTCTGTAGTGAAACCGCCATAATTTTAAGGCATTTAAACAAAAATATATATCAAATGAAAAAAAAATCACATTTAATCTCATTACAGACATTTTAATTCAGTCTGACACCCTTATAAATTAACTGTTATGTTTCATAGAACAGGTTAGAAGAAGTATATAATCTACACAAAATATGTTCTCCACATTTTTGCACAAAATCATTCTTAGATCTTGAGATTTTAGTCTGGTCAGTTCTGCTCATTTTGACCTGTGAACAAGGTACTGTCACTTTAAATCCAAATAAGCTGCAGCGTACAGCCGTAAAAGCAACTGGCCAATCGTGCCAGTTACTTTTACTCCCCTGGGGTTGCTAGGTAACGGGCAGAACTCTGCTGGGTTTGCTAGGTAACGGTGAAACCTGCTTATTTGTGGTTACGTTCTAGAGATTTCTGAAATGGCTCTAGAAGAGTTAAAAGTTTCAACTTTTGAGATTTTGAAATTTCCATGTTTATTCTCAAATTTTTTTTATTTTTTTCTCCAAAAATTTCTGAGACACTTGATTTAAAAGCGTGTGCATAAGGCCGATATGACACTGTCATAAATATGGAGGAGTTTTCAGGAACGTCTATGACCATTGTCATGAAGTGTCATTTGATAAATAATGACACTTCTAAAGAAAAGTTGCATTAAAATTTACATTAAAAGTGTCATTATTTACCAAATGACACTTCAGGACAACGGTTAAACATTCATGAAGACTCCTTCCTGTTTATGTCATGTTCATGATGTCGGTCTTATTGACACACCTTCAAATAAAGAGGTACCCTCCTTTCTCTTCTCTCTGCAGTAAGCTGTCAGAAATTTCCCAGACAGGAAAAAACATTGACTTGTTGCCAAAAAAACAGCTGGGTGTTTGTTTTTTTAAACACTTGGCTGTTTTTAGAAACAGTTAAGACTCAAATTTAACTACTAAAGTAGAAAAACCTGCAAAGAGGTAAATTTTGCAAAGATACATCCCCCTTAACATCTAAGTAAACTTTTATGAAAAACTTTCGTTTAAAAAATGCTAAAATCCAAATTCAAGTTCATCCTGGAAACAATAACGTTATAGAGCTAAAACATGATTTTACTGCTAAACGGTTTAAGTTTAATCCCTCAGCTTTCTTCCTCTTCCAGGCTGGATTTTAACCTGGTTTGTCTTCCTCTCTGCTGCCGCCTCCTCCATCATCTCTACGTGCGAGAGTTTGTAGGGCGTTTGGAGGAGAAGCCGTGCACAGCTGCACAGTTTGAACTGTCCAGAGGGAAGAGCAGCAGATCAGCAGTGCACAGCTGTCCGCACACCGGCCGGCCGAGGACAGATCAATTGTGAGCATAAAGAGATGGAAAATGGGTGTAAAAAAAAACAAAAAAAAAAAACAAAATGAATGCTTAAATCTAAATATAGAGTCCATGTTTTTCTCTACACTTGATTTGAGTCATTCTCAATTAGTCATCTTTTTGTCAGTCTCTGGGAAATGAAGTGGAGTCGGTGTGTAGAGTCTGAGGAGCTGAAACATGACTGCATGTGTGTGTGTGCGTGTGTGCGTGCGTGCGTGCGTGTGTGTGTGTGTGAGCGTTTATTAGTGATGCAGACGGGATGGAGCAGCTGTCAGCGAGTTCTGACTCCCCGCTGTCAGACAGCAGTGATGGAGAAGCTGCAGCGCGCCGACCTGAGCAGCCATGCAGCATGAAGAGACTCCAGTTGAAACAAAAGCTGCAGAAAGACGAGGACGCCTTCCTGCAGGACACGTCTTAATGTCTCTAGATGTGTTTCCATCAACCAGAAAGCTGGAAACTGTCTGCAGTCATTATAGTCGACAAAACACTTAATCTTAACTTATTATTAATTCAAAATATTTAAATATAAACTCATCAGGACAAGTTTTTAGTGCCTCTTACATTTTAAACCACATTTGGTCAAACTAAACAGCCATGGTGGAGTACATATGTCCACCACTATTTCCTGTTGATGCTTATTTTACACATTGCAGTAAATGTAATCAAAGCCCTTTTCTGTCATATAGTGGTTGAAATTAATTACTTAGCTAATTTGCATAAGTGCTGTGTTTAAATTCTTGATTTAAATGTAATTTAGAGTTTAGCAGACAGATGTGGTTAAATATTTATCTTATGATAAAGTGTAATTAAATATATATTTGTACAGTAGACAGAGGAAACAACCTGCTGCTGTTTAAAAGAAAACTTTATTTGAATTCCCTTTTTCAGGTGGTGTGTGTCCACCACTAATGATGCATATTTAACATGTTTCAGTAAGTGTACGGGAAGCACTTTGCTGCCATCTAATAGTTTAAATTACGAACGACATGGCTAATTTGCATACATGCTGTATTTAAATTATTTAATCTACTGTTATTTAAAAGGAGAATTTTTGTTTTAATTCCCTCTTTTGAGTTTAATAAACCAAAAAAAAAAACTTAAAAAGGCAAAAGAAAATCAGAAAGTTCTAAATCAGACTTAATGTTTATTAAATATCAAAAGAATGACGGCACTCAGTCGCAATGGATCAGAACCAGCCCTGTTCTGCTTATTAAATAAAATGTTCCTTTTGTTATATTTCTGTCTGTTCTCAATTGGTTTGTATCAGGATGTGAGAAGTTGACAAAAGAACCTGAAGGTGAGAAAACCTGGTGGGTGAAACTGGCTCCAGTCTCCGTCTTGTTGCCAACTCACACGTTCCTCTTATCCTCCATCATCTCTCCGCCTTCTTTCTCTACCTCCCATCTCCACCTTCCCTCCGCATCCATCCATCCATCCATTCTGCGCTCACATATCATCCTTTCATTCACTTCTCTTCTATCCTTCTAACTCAACGTTCATTTGATTTTTTTAAATTTTATTTAATCCAAAGCTGCTTTTGTTTCTTATTTAGCGTCTCATAATTTTGCGTTTCAAAATATCTGAATACTTTCTGCAAGAAAAAAAAAAAAGAAGCAGTCTGTGAAGCTTTGTGTTATAATTTGTTCAGGGATTTAAAAGATTGGGAAACCTGAACTGAACTCTGCTCCTTCCATGCAAACTCTCATAGAAAAGTTTTAAATCCTTAAACATCGGCTAAATGAATATTCCTGGATCTGCCTTAACCCAGAAAACCTTGAAAAATCCAGAAAACATTCATTATTTGACTCCTACATTGCAAAAACACAAAACCTTCTGAGTGTTTTTGGTCACCAGTATCTTCTGTAAACATGAAATAAGCAAAATTAACTAATATTGTGAGTGAACTAATCTGCCAATAAAACAAGCAATTATTTTTAATCAATATTAAGGAATTATTGACTTAAGATAAGCTTCTAAGTTATTTGTTTTGTCTCATTTTAAATTTGCAGAAGAAACTGAACCAAAAGTACTTGGAAAGGTTTTGTGTTTTTTGTAATTGGGTCTTGTATTGGTTCCCTATCTGGGCTACCTGGACATTTAAATGGACGTCCATTTCCACCATGAAAGAAAAGATTTAATCCCAAGAGGAAATCATAATTTCAACTTTTAAAGTCATAATTATGAGATATGGGTGCAAGAATCCTTAGAAAAACAACCTGACTTTGTATCGCACAATTATGACTGTATGTGTCAGAATTATTACTTTGTATAAATACAAACATCTTGCAGGTCATGATCCAAATGAATTTGGATCATGAAAAAAACAAGCATAAACAAACTGGCGATGTAATAATATGATTGGGTTTCGTCCTGAAAGAGCTAACAGCTAGCAAACAGAACTAGCATTAGCAGAAGACAATGACCAGGACATATTAACATATCAACAAACTCAAGTCTTATTTGCAGTTTAGCGTTTTGCTGTGTCCGTCGCTCAATCAGACGAAGTCTTTCAGAAAATTCCTCCTGGAACCAGCAAGAGTTTCCAAAACATTCATCCTCTAAGTTCTTCTCTCACACCAAGAAGAATTTCCACACTGAGTTTGGTAAATTTCCAAAGAAAATTAAATTTAACGGACACTTCAGAGGTTCTGAATATAAAGGCTTTTGTTGCTAAATTCACCCAGCAACCTAATATTTTGACTTTTCCACTTTAAGGTTCAACATCCTTAAACTTATTCTGCAAAATTTACAAGACATAAAAATGGTAAATTTGTAAAATTGGTTAACTGGAAGTGGTTGAGTTTAGCAGCTCCACAGTAGATATGGCAACATAATAGTTAAAAAATAACAATCAGGAACAGAAAATACCGAATAGATTGAAAAATAAAAACATCTATCAGAACTGGGAGAGAATAAATTAAACTTTTCTAAACTCCAAGAAACACAAAGAAAAGTGGAATTTGCATGATATTTTTCCTTTAATATAGGCTTTAAGTTTTTGTAAGCCTATAAAACATTAGAACCAGTCAAAGAAAATGTTTGCTGGGATAAAATATAAAATTATAACTAATAATTCCTTTGGGAAGAAGAAAATATGAGAAAAATAAATTTTCCAGCTGAAAAACACGACCAGTCTCCTTTTCCATTTGCTTGGAAATCCTCAGCATAGGAAAGCAGAAGCAGTTCTGAGAAAGTGAAGTTATTTATTAAACTGTTCAGATTTTTACCCCAAAGCAAAACAAGTTCAACTACTGAGTTGCAAAAACAGATTATGTTTGTTTTTTCCCTCCAAACCTAGAGCTACTTTAATTTTATTCATTTCTTGACCTTTTCCTTACCTTTATCGGCATTCAGAGTTGCTTAATGAAATCGGATCAAATTCAATCAAATCCGCTTTGCTTGCAACTTTTGAGTCCTGAAACTTTTTGTTGAGGGAATAACTGTAAGCTCCACATCTGCCAAGGGAATAAAGTCTCATTTTGGCTGGGGTCAGAGCAGAAAGTGCAGCTCAAGGTTGAAGGGTTGGAGAAGAAAAGGCGGCTCATTACACCGACTCCCTGTATTATTTTACACCTACCCTGTCATCTGAGGGCTTGTTGACATGAACACGAGCAATAAAAAGCTCCCATGTGAACACTTTGACGTACAGACGAAAGGACACCAAACACACACGCGTGGAAACATGGAAATGGTCTGAAAACCCGCCTCTCTGTCAGGCCAGGCTTTAATGATGCAGAAGGAGGAGGAAATAAGACAGAAGTGTGAGCGAGCGTGAAATTCTGCGGCAACAAATGAAGCCGAGGTCATTCGCTTCTAGGCGCCGATGGACGGATGGAGGAGAGGACGGAGGGATGGAAATGCAGTTTGTTTTTTAAACAAGAAATCTGCATAATTTCTGGCAGATGATTGGCAGGATGGGATGTGGAGGGGGAAGGCGAGCGCGGCCGGAGCTCGGGTCTTTAAACATTCATTCTGGTCTCCATGAACAGGAAAACCGAAAACCGGGAGAAAAACGGTCAGAGAGATCGCTGATGTTCGCTGCAGTCAGGCCTGTCACCACAACAAATACGATTATATTGTTGTTTTGAGGCCATTTTAAACTAATATAGTGGCAATAATGCACAAACACATTCACAAGTAATAATTAACATTTAGTACTGGATCTGGAAAACATTTTAAATATCCAAAATAAATAAACAAAACAACAAGACCAACAAATAAAATGAACTATGAAGTCTCTATTAACAAAACTGACCTTAAATTAAAGGAATAGTTGAGACCAAAGTACCAGACTGAAGACTATAAACATCCAGTTCTTGGTAGAAAGAGTGAAAAGGAGAAAAAATGATAAATCATACAAATGGAAATTACTGAGCTTGTTCTAATTTATCATGCAGACTGAGCTACAATGCCCTCTGTTATCTGTCCAGGTAAAAATGTTTTAAATAGACTTAAAATAAGAGAAAAACAACCATTTATTTGAGTTTATGTATTCAATGGGGAAATAGACACAAGATTATAAAAACTAAAAAATCTAAAAATTACCATTAAATCATTTGTTTCATACATTTGTTGTCTAAAACGTCTTATCCTTGCAGGGTCCTGGATACTTTCAGTACAGGATAATCATGCACACCAACACTGCTAATAGCAGAGCTAAGTTTTAGCTTAGCCAGTTTTTCAAAGCTAGAACTCAAACACCCGTTTTCTCATATCTTTCTGGGTCTCAATTTTCTAAAGTACAAAGGAGAATTTGAAAATGGTTTGTCCTTCAGCAGGATATACAGTAGATCCAAGATCGTGACCAAACCAACACAGAAATGGTTTAACAGACAATAACCTCAGGCCTAGAATGTAAATCCTACAGAAACCCAGAGATTAAGAGCATAAAAGATAACCAGGACTGAGAGGTGGTGTGGTCCAGTTGGCCTACATCGAGTCCATTCAGCTGTTAGGAAGTTTTAAACATTTCTTCTTGTTGTTCCACAAACACAGTTGCTAACTTCATTGACAAATATGAGCAGATTATTCTTTATATTCAGTCCCAGACTTTTGTAAGATGGAGTCTCAGGTAAGACCAGCCCAGGACAGGATCTCCAGTTCTCCGCTCTGCGACCTCGGCTCACCTTCCACATTTTCTCTGAGGGACTAAATTACCTCTCTGGGCATTTACTAAAAGGCTAATGTATGTCACCACTCTATTAACCTTCCCACTCAGTTCCATTTTTCCCACAGGATCATTAGTGGATTCCTAACAGGGATCCTCACCAGCAACACATATTTCAGCCTGACTGCAGTTAAATACAATGCAGGCCTTTAAGGTAAATATGGAAGCTGCAAATAAAGAGGGGATGGAAAAAAACAAGGCAACGTCGCCTCGACCCTGGAGGAATAACTTTGGACACCATTGTGCTAAAGAGACGAATCAACCAGCAGATTTATTTCAGAAGTTAAAACCACAAAAAGGGAGTATTTGTGTCCAGCCTACCTTAGATTTAGGCTGTTTTCACAGGTTAGTCTGGTACACTTGGTTCAATTCAGGACCAAAAATGCAACATTCAGCTGCTGCAGTTTGCTTTCACACTGCACTGAATCAAAGCAACCAAACCATTTGAAAAACCTGTTCCCCTCATCGCCAGTGGGGGCGCCGCACCAAGGACCACCGAAGGAAAAGTCACAAAAATATCTAAAGACGACACTGAGCACAACTTCCTTTTTCACAAGATATAAACAAAAACGGAGTGGCGTTAGGTTGTATGATTTCTCTTTCGGTAAAAGGTTACGACCCATTTCTCCCGCTAGCGCTAGGCTAAACACGTTTGTTTTGGTCTGCGGTCCGTTTGGTGTTCACGTATGGATTCCAGCAGCACCTGAACAGCGACCTCGATATTTAGACGGACCACAATTCACTTTTGTATTTCTCACTGCAGTTCGATTACCTATTCACGCCTCCCCAAATGAATCAGACCTTCTAGACAAACAGACAGGAGTTGGATTAAAGCTTAACAGGGCTTTATGTTTGTCTGAGGGTGAATGCACTCTTTGGCAACATAAAAAATGTAATATTTGTACTGGTCCTGATTCTTGATTCACCCAAAAATATTCCAGTCACATCTTTAAGACGTGTGTATCATTAGCTGTGTTCCTGCAACTCTTGAAGTAGAAATACCTAGCTACAACGCTACTCAGCGCGCTATTGGCTGGCATTTGCAAAGCAGCCAATCCAGGAGCGGCACTAGCTTCTCTTTGCACTGATTGGCTGAAGCCCAAAAAGCAGAGAAAAGGAAAATGAAGACGTTCATTTCTACTCTAGTGCTAAAATTGCATAAGCTAACATCCACATTAGCTAACATTTTCTGCTTTAATTAGTTTTAAGGAATATTTGGTGTTTGTTTATTATAATAGGAAGTTACATGTGTTTTTAAACAGGGTCTTAAGTATTTGTGGATTTCAGAAATTATTCTCCAAACTGAATTCACTGTTTGTTGCGGGAAAAACACTGATTCCTCAGTGGGGCTAAAACAAAAGCACTTAACCTCCTCCTGGAGGTTAAATAGGATTTGTTTGTTCTTTTTGCAGATTTTTAAGTTAAATATTCTCAATTAATAAATTGAAATATTAACAATGACAAGGAGGTAACATGGCAGAGAGTCGAGGACAAACAGGCGAATAGAGCAGTTTTCAGTCTCCTCCCAGCTGGTAATTGGCTTCAAAAACACACTGAGAGGGTTGTGTTGTGCTAAGTGGCGATTGATCACTGGGTGAGTGTGTGTATGTGTGTGTGTGTGTGTGTGCGTGTGTGGGTGTGTGTGTGTGTGTGTGTGTAGGCGTGTGTGTGTGTGTGGAGGAAAACACGGCGATGGTTTAACTGATCCCGTCAGACACACACAGCCGTCTCACTCGCCGTTATCTTGGCCCCCTCTCCTCCTCTCCACTTCTGGATGTGCTCTGCGTCGCCCTTCTCCAATCTGCCTCCTCAGTGTGTGTCCGCCGCTGCCATGGACACAGCACACACACACACACGTTCTCCTCCTACTTCCTTCCTTCCTCCCTCCTTTCCTTTTCATCCTCCCCACCTTATCTGTCTCTTCATTAAACCTCGGCCATCTCCTCATCGCCTCCTGCTTAGCGCTCACTTATCAGAGCCGCTTTCAGAGCGCGGGGGATCTGAGGAGAGGCGGCGCAGATAAGACCTGCAAGGCAGGAGTGTGTGTCAAACAGAACCTAATCTTTGTTTGAGAGACTTGGTGTCGGTTGGCTGTGTGGGATTCGGTGAAGGTGTGTTTTCCTTCTGCCTGAAGTGGTAGGAAGCTCTAGAGAAAACGATTAGGTAGGGAAATAGATAGGAAGGAAGGAAGGAAGGAAGGAAGGAAGGAAGGAAGGAAGGAAGGAAGGAAGGAAGGAAGGAAGGAAGATATCATCCATCCATCCTTCCGGTCGATAAGAAAGAAACTTTTATTCCTTTATTGTCTAAACCTGGTTCACTCTGATTGCTTCTTGTTGCAGGAAAGATACTGATAACTCATTGGGGCTAAAACAAATTTGTGGATGAGTTTGAAGAAGATCAAAGAATACAGTGAGCTTGACAAGATTTAAATCCAATATAAATTGTGAGAACTCATGCACAAAAGAATGAAGGCGTTTGATTTAAGACTTTTGCACAGCTCTTCCTCAAAATCCAGACAGAAAGTGAGTTTAAAGCCCACTGTGGAGCTGCAGGATTGGGAAAGGAGGAGAGGAGAAATGTGTTGGACAAGGGGGGGTGCGGGGAAGAGGCGTAGGAAGACGTGAACGTGTTTGCGAGTTTCGCATTCAGCCGCTGGCCTTGGTTTGCTCTCATGTTCGCCGAAGGCTGAGCCTCAGGACGCCATGAAAGGACCCCAAGCAGGAGCCTGTGTGTGTGTGTTCGGAGAATACACACACACAGAGGCACGTCTCCTGGCAGCCTTGGGTGGCTGGACACACACACACACCAAAAACACACTCTCCTTTTGTCCGTTTCAAACAGCTTCATAGAAAAGTAATAAAGATAGCTGAGCTCTGACAGCCAATTCCACATTTTCTGCAGCGAGTTTTATTTTTTCCATCTTTCTGATTCATACTGATCCTCGGCTCTGCTCACAAAGAATACAACAAACCAGCCCTGCTCCCCCCGCAAAAATACCCCCTATAAAATCCCCCATCCCCACCTTGCAATACAAACCCCAGGGCCCCAAGGATCCCAAAAGTCCCCTGGATCCCAGAAACACCAAGGATCCCAGAAACTCCCTGGATCCCAGAAACCCCAAAGATCCCAAAAGCCCCTGGATCCCAGAAACCCCAAGGATCCCAAAAGCCCCCGGGATCCCAGAAACCCCCAGGATCCCAGAAACCCCCAGGATCCCAGAAACCCCAAGGATCCCAGAAACCCCAAGGATCCCAGAAACCCCCAGGATCCCAGAAACCCCAAGGATCCCAGAAACCCCCAGGATCCCAGAAACCCCCAGGATCCCAGAAACCCCCAGGATCCCAGAAACCCCCAGGAT